>CAMPDV010001567.1:0-107167 GCA_946699065.1 Loxodes magnus
TATTTAAAATAGAAACTTATAAAGTTAATTTTATAATTCTTATGTTTTATTAACTCATTAAACTATAAGAAATATTACAATCAACTACATTAAGAAAATAACTTATAATAATGAGAATGAAAGGAGCGAAATGTAAATATGAATGTATATTAACTTTTAATATCTCAAATTTTATCTACATAAATGATGCTGTTAAAGGATTTAGATAGATCAAGTGTTTTCAAAAAGTCACTTTTATTTTTAAATATATTATAAATCAATGTATCTCTTATAGTTGATAATGAGTAGATAAATACATGCTTCTTAAAGAAAATACCAAATATAGGATTATGAGCTAGATAGTATGATATTTTAATAAAGTTAACTTGAAATATTTCTAAGATATAAAATTAATAAAGTAACTCAATAACTGATTGAGATATAAGGCCATTTAAACTTTAAAGCAATTGTTTATTTAGTGTATTTGTTTTACTAAGCAAAGATTAAGCATAATAGAGCAAGATACAATTTTATAGATTAAATAAGGAAATAAATACTAAACTAATGAAAAATAATTTTCATAAGAAGTAATCAAAGAAATATTGAATTATTTATAGATTTTTTAATGCAAGCCTTATATACCTATTAAACCTTTTTCTTGTCTTTAACTTAATGAGTCTTCTATAAAACTCCTTCCTATATTTTGTTATAATTACAATACTTATAATTCTTCTTGTTACTATAATTTTAATTAATTTAAAGGCAAACAATTGAATTTTTACATTTTTTTACATACTTTCTAGTTAAGCTTTTCGAAGCTGAAATATTCTTAAAGCATTTTATTGAAGCTTTTATGAGAAAGCTTGCTACAGTATTAGTTAATTATCATTAGAAGTTCATCTACATTTCTTTGAATTCAAAGATTTATCTATTAAGCTTACTATTATTGGGTCTTTTATATTTTAAATATTTCAAGCTTCTTAAATAGAAGATTTGTTAAGGGAATTTTAATTTTATAATTTGCTTTGCAAGCATAAGGTTAGATGTTTAAAAATGTTCTAATTCTATAAAAAGAAAAAGCTTATGTTTAGATATATATGTATTCGTATTGTTTTGACTTTTTTTGCATTTCTAGTAACTAAATCATAAAATTTTTATAGGAAACTAAGGCTATTTTTTTAGGTTATATCATAATTGATTCATTGAATATTCTTTTATCGGTAATTTGGTAAGATATGAGCGTACTACATAAGATAATGAAAAATGATTTAGCAAAACAAATAAAGTTTTAACTAAACAATATCCTTGCTTGAAAGCTCGCTTCTTTTTATTATATTTCTATCAATTTTTTATTAGCTTAAGCATTAGTTTAATAAAGATTTACTATAAAGTTATAAAAGGTAGCCTTTACTTATATCATTATATGCCAAAATGATTATTTTTTAATTATCTCCTTTAAAATTCTATTTATAAGAAAATAAGTGTATCTAGTGGCTATATTATATAGCTAATTCACATGTATATCTAAAATTAAATATATTTAGTATTTTAAATTATTTATTTTATACAAAATCCAGTTTTTTTATCTCTCATAGTAGTAATTATCACCATTTAGATTTATTTAATTCTTTTTCTTCTTTTTATGATTTTTTCTAGCTCTTAGTTTTTATATAATTATTAATTTTTCTTTCTTTCTATCTTATGGTTTGTATTTAAAATAATTTTCTACAATAATAAGCTATCTACTAGATAATTCCTTTAATATACTTTTTATGATTATCAACTTAATAGATTTAAGTGAAAATATCTTGAAATGCTCTATCGCTTTAAATTTTAACTTTTATTAATGAACTATTTATCTTCTTATAACTATTAATTTATTATATATACCTATGTTGAAGATAGAGAGTAAGCCAAATATATAAGTCCTAAGGTATAAATATTATAGTTGTATACTAGTTTTATAAAACTAGCTTTTTAGCTTTTTTCCTTAGTTAAGAACTTATATTCATTAGTATATTTTCGTTTTGTATTAATATAGCTTATTTTTTGTTTTGAAGGAAGTTAATAAACAGCATATAAATACTTAAATTAAATTATGAGAAAGATAATTATTTCTCATTTACATATAAGCTAACCATCACTGGCAACTTAAAAAAAGAAGTTTAATGTTATACAGTTAGACAATACAGCAGTTGGTTGAAAATTATGAGATATATTTGAGAATATTATAACAAGAATAGAAGTATCATAAATAAAATCAACAATCTAGCAAAGAAAATTAAATTAATCAGTTACAATTTTAAACAATTGCTTCACTAACTGGAGCTAAATAATTTATTGCTTTAAGCTAGGTCTTGTTATCAATATAGAGAAGTAAGGAAGGATATTTAGAATATTAACTGAGAATTTATAAAAAAGGAGTAGTTAGATTGAATAAAGCATAAGTAATCAGTTTTCATTAATATAAATAAAGTTTCTTTTATTTGAGCTAGTAGAGGTGATTGATAATTAGAGCTTTAATTCTAAAAATTGGAAACTAAATTCTATAGAAATTCTAAATTTCCGAAAAGAATAAGTTTACATAGATCCTAAAAAATCTCATAAGAAGAAAGTTTATTATTTACGATATGCTTAATGTAAGCATTTAAATAAAATTCATCGATAGATTTACAATAATTATATTAGCTTCATAAACTTAAAAATTTAACAAATAGAGACTTAATCAACAAATAAAGTTGAATAGGAAGCAAATCATAAACGGTAAAAGCATATTTATTCTATGAGATATATTCAATTATTTGTTTATAAGAAAGCTGCCCTATTCAAATAAAATCGAAATCTATTAATTTTTTAATATTCATAAATATTAAAATTGATCCGTTTATAAAGGTTTTTTATATATATCATGCATGTAGATTTAATAAAAATTAATCACTTCTATATAAATTTTAAATATATGATAAACATATATAAGCTCTAAGATAAATAATTAGAAAATGAAGGATTTTGTAGTTATGTGCTTTTTAAATAAAAATAATCATTTTAATGTTTTTAATGTATACTTAGTTGAATAAATAACTTAGAAAAAAATTGATTTTTCTTATCTTAACTTATCTCAATTATTTTTAACAAAATAATTTTATTATACTTTTATAATAATTAGTTTAGTATTTATTTCCTTATTTAATCTATAAAATTGTATCTTGCTCTATTATGCTTACTCTTTGCATAGTAAAACAAATACACTAAATAAACAATTGCTTTAAAGTTTAAATGGCCTTATATCTCAATCAGTTATTGAGTTACTTTATTAATTTTATATCTTAGAAATATTTCAAGTTAACTTTATTAAAATATCATACTATCTAGCTCATAATCCTATATTTGGTATTTTCTTTAAGAAGCATGTATTTATCTACTCATTATCAACTATAAGAGATACATTGATTTATAATATATTTAAAAATAAAAGTGACTTTTTGAAAACACTTGATCTATCTAAATCCTTTAACAGCATCATTTATGTAGATAAAATTTGAGATATTAAAAGTTAATATACATTCATATTTACATTTCGCTCCTTTCATTCTCATTATTATAAGTTATTTTCTTAATGTAGTTGATTGTAATATTTCTTATAGTTTAATGAGTTAATAAAACATAAGAATTATAAAATTAACTTTATAAGTTTCTATTTTAAATAAAAATATTATAATTAAATATCTATTTTATAACTAATACTTCAACAAACATTTCAACTTCTATCCAAACTTATGTTATTACATTGTCCAATTTAATTACATTCAACTTGATTAAGTTAAACACTACTGAATCCTTGGGATTGTGCTATACTATAAAAACTTGGTAACTTCTATTAATTCAGGTTAAGAGCAGTTTATTACGAATATACAACTTGTAAGCAACGAATGCTGACTTATCTTCTTAAGTAACTACTTATGGATATACTTGAATTTGTGGAGATACTTAGACTTAGATACTCGTTTACCCGGTTTTCTAAGATATCTTGAGTTTTTCTTTTTTCACATTATTTCATTATTTACTTGAGTTTATCATTTTTTTCATTTCGTAAATAGGTTTAAATATAATCACCGAAATTAGTTACATTCAATTGACTTGTGAAAATTTTAACACAGTATGAATCATTTTTCGAAAACTGCTTCAATAGAAAGTAGAATCTATTTTTAACTTGATGATCATTCCTTCCTTGTATGTATGACTTTATTTTACACCACTATAGTCCTTAAGACTTTTTTAACACAATGAATAAGTCTTCAGCTTCAGTCCAGTTACCTTTCTTAAGATTAGGATCTAAACAATTGTAATATCTTTATCTAGTTTTCTACCTATCTCGTACATTGTTACCTTCGTGAAACTAATTGTTTAGTTAGCTAGATAAACTCTTCCACGATACTTTTTAATTATTCTTGAGATTAGTCTAAACTTTCTCTAGCAGATACTAATCTTCTTCATTACTCCAGTTAATATTTTGCTTTGACGAGTCCTAAACGCTTTTACTAGACTCCTTTGTAAATGTTCCTTATCCAATTGAATCAGGAAATGATTGTAGTGATTTGAGAATCTATATCATGGGTAATTGTTGAGGCTACAATTTTTCCAGTGATAAGTGATTTATTGTTTCTTGCATTATTATATAAAAAATAATGATAGGTATATAAATATAATTTAAAATAGTTAGTTGTTTTATTAAAATTAAGCTGAATATTAAATAAAAGTATATTAAGTTAATTAGTTATTTTTCTTTAGTTTAATAATAAATTTAAATTAACTAGTTTTAAAAACTTTTATTAGTAACTTTTTACAGAATGGTTTACTAAAGACTACTATATCATAAGCATATAAAACACTTGTTCGCTAGTTTTTTACAGAAGCTTTATATTTCGTAATCTTTACGGATTATCTCTTTTTAAGTATTCGATTTAAATTAAATAATTGTTAGTTAATTATAGAAAGGTAAACTATTTATAAATGAAGATTGGATATAGCCATATGACTGTATAGGAGAAGGATTGATCTTTGATTGGAAAGAAATGGATTATTTTCTATAGCAATAGAAATGTTCTTAGATATAAGGTGTAAAAATAATTCTATTTGATTAACTAGATTTAATCTTTTAATAAAGTTAAATGATATTAAAAAAGCTAAGTTTAAAAAACATTTCTAGCTAAGTTTTATTATAGATCTTAAGCAAAAATAAAGATAACAATCATATTAGTTAACTATATCAACTATATAATTCTACTATTTTTGCTAAAAATTATAGGAATATAAAGGAAGCTTTAAAGTAATTGAGTAAATATGATATTTGCTTGTGGATAAACTTAATAACTTTTAGGAAAATAAAATGATTCCTAGATAGTTTAAAATAGAGCAATTAAAAAGCTATTTGTTTATCCTTTATTTATTCTTTATTTCTAGACCTTTTATTATTTCTTTAATTAGCATATTGAAAAGATGTAAGGATGAAATATTATAATAACCATCCTAATTAAATGCTTTAATCCACTGTTTGGAAAAACAGCTAGTTAGACTTCATAAATTAAATTTAAATAAATAATGGCTTAATAACCCAGTCATGTATTATATATTGATATGAATCTTTATTACGTAACAAGAAAATATATTGTAGCTCTAGAAAGCTTATAGTACCAGATTTTAAATAACAAATATAACTATTATTTTATAATTCTAACTATTCTAAAGCAGGTGGCTATCTAAAATAAATGAATTATCAATTTAAATTAGCCCTTATAAAACCATTGATAGCTAGTATTTTATAATTATCATTTATTTTAAGCTAATTAATACCAAGAATTTTCATTAAGCGAAACTAGCAAATTACTACAGCTCGATGTAAAGGCTATTGCTTAAGGTAAAATACCAAATACTTAATGTCTTTATCATTTCTATTATTGTTCATTTTTAAGCAAATTCCTCTTTTTAATACTAAATGAGAATCTATTGATTAAGAACTAAATCTTTATTACATTCTAATTTTTATATAAAATGGAATGATATATCTTTAAACATTGCAAACACATTTTATAATTTTATTATATGTGAAAAAAGCAATTTTTATATAATCATAACTCAATAAAGTAAATTATTAACTTTTAGTTTAACAATACTTTTGTTATTTTCTTTAAAGAGAAAATTAAATATAACTGCTTCCTTTAAAAGTGTTCAAGTATTTTTTAGTTAACTAAATAAGCTTCATATCTCTTTTTAGTTGTATGAATTTTATTTAAAGAGTATTAAATCAGATTAGTAAGAATTAATAGATATTAAGATTTATTAGCTTTTATATAGAATCTTGTTGGTATTCTCTTTTAACTATTTCTATTTTTCATTGTATCCCTCTTTTTTTATACGATTTGAAATGTTTCTATTTTTGTGAAATGGAAACTACTATTTATTCCTATCAATTTTGGTACCTTTTTGAGAATTTAGTTTGGTTTAAATGCTTAAAGTTTCTGGTTTAAATAGTTGATTTAAGTAATAAGTTTGACTAAAAGCCTTAGAGATATACTCTGTTTTATAAGTTAAACTAATTTCTATTTAATTTAGCTAGATAATTAGGTTCTATTATAATGTCTAAATCCAGGTAATTATAATTTAGCAATTCTAGATTCTAAATTTTAATATACTTATTGACTCTTTTTGTCTATAGTTATTTATATTTAATTATGCCCATAAAATGTATAGATCTTTTAATTATTAGTAGAAGAGATATTAGTAAAACTTTAAAAAAGTTCTTAGTAGTTTATATTAGATACTTAATTAATAGATATAGCTAATTATAAAGAATCTTAATTAGTATATTCCTTTTATTTTTAACCTTTTTATAAACATTTTAATTAAAGACTTAACTTTATAATATAGACTCTAAGTTTCCTTAGGGTAGGATTAAGTAATTCTAAATTAGATCTATTAATTAAAGAAGCTTTTCAATTGCTACCCTTCTTAAACCTAATTAAACTTATCAAAATCGGAATATTTATATACATTGCCTAGTGCTAAATTTAGGTTTAAAAGAGAGTCCTTTTAACTAGCTTAACTTTATTTAGTTCTACATTTTTCACTAAATAGTTTATTTAACTTTAACTAAAAGCTTAGAATGTCATATATGCTTGAAGACATAAATAAAAATTAAACCTAATTATATGTCTATGAATTTATTTATATTTATTAAAGCTCTTTTTAAAAGATTGTAATCTCTCTTGCTTTAATATAGATGATGTTTTCATTTAATTATACTTGTTTAGTTGAGTGAATGTTAAAAAAGGAAATTGCTAAACGAAACTAAATTTGCTTATATTGTTCGTTATTACGAAAAGCAAAAACAATTATCATTCCTTTATTTGTGAGTACAATTTAACATTTTATGGATTTAAACTTATTAGGTTAGAAAGAGACTTATTCAATCAATATTCTAGCTTTTCTTTTAAACTTTAAAATAGTGAACTGAGCAAGGTATAGTAATAATGATTATTAAGACTGATATTTGGAAATAAGCTTGATGCTTTATAAAATGTTCTCCCTTTAATATTCTTTATAGCTTATTCTCTATATTTAGCTTCATAATCTACTACTAAAAATAAAATTAACATATTTCTCAATTATCTTAAAAGCTGCGATAGTTCTTTATAGGATTGAAGAAATGTTTCTATAATGTATAGGTATAAAATTAAAAAGAGTTAAGTCTAAATATTGATTAACTCTGAGTTATCTGATTTATCCTTTTTTGATTAAATTAATATAACTAAAAGTCTTATGATACTTATTTAGCTAGCTTATAAAATACTAATACACTTTTAAAAGAATCATTATATTTCCTCTTTAGAGAAATTAGTTATTATTCAACTAAAGGTAAGAAATGTAATTATTTGATTGTGATTATATCATAAATCCTTTGCTACATATATATAATAAAATTAATGTTTGCTTATTTAAAGATATATCCTTTACATTTATATCACCATAAAAGGAAACCAAAATTAATTTCTTAGATGAATAAAATCTCTTTTAGTCTTAATAAGAGAAGCTTGCTTACATAAATGATAACTATAAATTAATAAATACTATAAATATTATTATATTTCTATGCTTTTGTTTATTAATACAATTTATCAAAAAATCTCTTTCTCATATGATTCTTTATCTTAATCTCAGCTTCTTTTTTTCAAGTACTAGACATTTTAAATTTCTTTAAGTACAGCCAATATTCAACTAAAATTTTGTTTCTTAATACTAAGAGTTAAGATGCTTATTTATTTCAATCTAGTTCTTATATAACGTTAGAAATAGCAAGTATTAGTGTGGCAAGAAGGAGAACACACGACTGGTAAATTTTAGGACATAAAGAATTAAAAATTTCTAAAATGAATGAATTTTGATTTATTTAAGTAGTTTATTAATTATTTACTTAGCTTCTTAGCTTTTTATTTTAGTTAAGCTAGTAATTTAAATTTATTGTTCTATAATTATAATTAATTTAACTTTATACAATTTTACATTTATTCAATTCTTAAAATACTCAATTATAAACAAATTATGTAGTCACAATGCTTAATTACAAGAGGGAACTTTATGCTTCATGCACCTACTAATCAGAATACCTTAGACAGATATAATCCTAAGTATAGAATATTGTACACCAAAGTCACCAGATTTTAAACATTTTTCAGAGTAAGAAGAGCAATAAAGCTAACAAAATTTAATAAACCATAACATGGACATTGAAGGACTAAAAATACAGAAGTTTATGAATTGTGAATTAACAATTAGAAAATAATGCTATGTTGTAAAAACAAACGACACCTGTAGAGAAAATGTTATGCTTTTCAAGGTCTGAAGGATTGTTCATAAAAAAACAGACAAGGGCAAGGATAAATATGACGAAAGACAGAAAGGAAATCTATAAGCACTGAAGATTGATAAAATATTTTCTGACGAATTGAACAAAAAATGAAGATAGAAATGTTTCGTGAGTTCAAGAGCTCAATAAAAACGTGATACTTTTGGCTTTAAAATTTATTCTTAGTGCTGTAGCATTTCAAATTTAAGTTAATTCGTTTCTGGGAGTTAGTCCATAGGAATTGGTAGACTTATCCTTTCTGTTGCTTCCTTCTTCGACTTATCCCTCATCCGTAGTGGTAGGTAGAAATGTTTCTTAATAGCTTTAAATTTGATTCCTAGTTCTATTATGATTATATTAGTGTTATAATTATATCTCAGAAACTTATTTAAAGTTAGGAAATACCCTAAACTAAATAAACTCTTAACTATTGATATCTGTATTTTTATGAATTTAATAATCAATTACTATAAATCTAAAGTTATGCAATTTTTTATTTAGCCACTTAATAGAATTATTAGCATGAAGCTCTAATATGGTTTAAAGATTAAAAATACTTAAATTATTTTTAGATTTAACTTATAAAAAGAAGGATATAATCTAATAGGAATCCTTAGCATTATTTTATTTCCTAAATTCCTTTTAAAACTATATTTATCTAGATTCTTCTACTAAGCAATAGCTTCTCAATTTAGTAGGATAATTTGAAGCACTTTTAAATACTGCTAATGATATCTCAGAGTTTTAGAGACTCAAATAAAAAGAAAAGATCATTTAGAAGAGATAAGATTAGAAAGTGTAGAATCTATTTCATATTCTTTAGTTTTTTATACTTTAAAACATAAAAGCTATTTTATTTTTGTGGAAAGCATATTTGCAACATATTATCCAAATTTCACTAAAGTTGGATGTTCTAAGTATGCTGAATACAGTTATTTTTATTTTAGCTCAGAAGTTAAACATCTATTATCTTGTCAATACTTTATTATAGAGATGGAAGTCATTTTGTCTTTTTTGCTCTTACTGCATCATCTTTAAATTGTTTCCTTTCTGAAATTAAAAAATTACTAGATTAGCATAAATCTAGCTGTCGGAAAGGAAAGCAGAATAGTCTATTATAAATGCTGGAAAATTAGCTAAAGACTCAAAGGTATGAATCCCTTCAAATATTTTTAGAGTGAGAAATTCTTCCTTTCATAAAAGGAAAAAAAAGAATGTTTTCTTGTATCCTCTCAAGGTTATTATTAACCAGCTTTTATTTGAAATATGAATTATACTGATCTTGCTCACCATTGTACTATTACTTCCTTATTTTTGCTGAAACAGGAATTTCAATTGAGGATGAAATTCTCCTTACTTAGTCTTTTGAATAAAATCAGAACTACACTAAATTTGTTAATATGAGCTGTATTAATTAAACTTTCATGACTATAAGTATGACAGTAAAATTCTAATAGCTAAATATCTTGCTTTCAGCGATTTAGAAATGTTTTCTCTTGGTCCGATTTTGCCTTAATATTCTACTAAGTTTGCTTAAACTAGCAAGATTATCCACAATTAGCGCAAGTTTGATTAACTTGATAAAATCTAGTAAAACTGAGGTTGATAAACTTCTAGTATTAAGTTTTTGATGTTTATGAATAGATTCCTTACTTATCAAGATCTAGTAATTTAATAAAGTTACTAGTCTTTTCTTAACTTATGAGTAGCATTACATAACTTAAATGTAGTAAATATAATAAGCCTTATTTGTATTGATAAGATATGGACTAGATTCCATCTACTTTCCATTAACTCTAATTTGAGGTAAAATAATTACTAAACTACTTATTTTATTGTATTTATATCTAGAAGCAAAGATAAAATCTATCTAGTTTATTTAATTAATAGCAATATCCTGATTACACGTAGTTTGGCTTTCATTATATTAATGCTGATATTATTTAATCAGATTGTGTTTAATGTTCTTTTATAGTAATTAAGAGTTAAAGTTATAAATAGTAAATTAGAATATAAAGCATGAATAGTTAAACCTAACTAGCACTATTTTATAATACTAAAAGGAATTAGTTTAGTTATTTTAAATTTGGTAAATAAGTTCTTTGAACTTTATCTGTTTATTATTTTAAATACATCAAGCTAAATTTAATACAAGCTTCTATCATAATGCTAGCTACTTGACAAGTCAACAATCATTTAGCATACTAGATATTAATACTTTTAAAATTTGAGATCTCTTTTTTAGGTTAGATTATACTCTAAAGACATAGCAAATAATATATTTCAGAGATAAGATTAGCAGGCTTTAATAATACTGATATTTCTCATGGTAATCTATTCTACAGCTTTATGAAAATAAAATATTAGTCATTGATAAAAATCCAAGTCATCTAACAGATATAAATCTAAGTATCTTTAGATTTGGTATTTTAAGATAAGCTGCTTAAATAGTTTAATTATAAGCTTTATATTATGAAGGTCTAATTTGCATTTTTCTTATAACTTTAAAATTAATATTAGTTAATTTAACTTAGATATGAAGGCTTATTTCTTGGGGATCAGTATAGAGAGATCACTTAGTAAGATAATTTAATATTTGGATCTTAGAGATTGAATGTCCAAGTTTAGATTGAGGTAAGAATGAAATTGCTAAGTTTAGTTAAAACTAAATTTTATAAAATGAGGAAATTAAAAAAGTAGTAGAAGAACAATATCATCACTTCATTTCTTCTGCTATTATAAGGGTAATCATTTCTATACAAAATATTCTTAGTATTTTATGTCCAATTTTCATGTTAAGAACCAAAAATAAGTCTCTTAGTGTAATTAAGCATCACAGGTAATAAATTATCTCCAGTTACTATAGAAAAACAGAATAATTAATATAGCTTAATTAATCCAGCTAATATCTCATAAGTTTCCAAATACCAAAATTCTGAAATTATTTGGCAAGCTGCTACTATTTTTGCTACTAAGTTATCTAATAATTTAATACTTAAGAACTGAAGTTAGGAAGTTAATTTAAATTAAGTTTTGAAGAATAAGGAGCGACTAAATAAGCAAGCTAAAAGTTTAACCTAGCTGAGTTCCTTAATATGAAAACTTTATAATGAGCTCTCAAAAACAATAACCATATTAACCTTATTTACCATAAAATGTGATGACACTATTCATTTAAAAGGAAAATGCCTTTAAGATATTCAATCAAGAATCTCCATTAAATCAGATACAGAAATATAAAGTTATAGGCTTTAAGTTACCTTAAATAGATCATAAGGATAGTTGATGCTACTACCTATAACTAGTTTAATGCAGTTACTATAATTGTTTTACGATCTAAGTAGAAATAAACTTAATATCAAAATAATAGGAACAAATATAAAATCGGATATTCACTTCAGACATAGAAACGTAAACTATTATGCATAAGTAAGTTATTGAAAAAACTACCTTTATCACTCTAAGTTAATTCTTTTAGAAATTAAATATTTCTTTTAATATTTATCCTAAAAAATAGAGAACCAAGAATGTATCACAATAGCAGTTACAGACTACTATGAAATAAGGGAAAAATTAACTTATGAAATCTTTCAGAACTACATAAAATATTTACTAACGACTTAACTAGTAAATGAAGTATCAGATAACCTAGGACTAGATGTCATTGCTTATATAAGCATATAAATAATTCTAATATATACAATTTTAATAATGAGCAGGATTTTTAGAATAGCCCAATATCTAGAAGAATTATTCTTAACTATACAATAATCATGCATCTATTTTCAAGATTACAAAGTCTAAATTTCTTAATTTTCCAAGAATTCCGGCTATCTAATACAAGGGAGAGAGATCCCTACTATAAAAATAGAGCTATGTATTAGACATTTTTTAAGGCCTAAACTATTGAAATTTTGAAGGATATCATTAATATTATATAAGCAGCAAAGGATTACTAATGTTGAAGATATCTAATAGCTTAAACTATTATAAGAGTTAATACTTCTAGTAGTAGATACTAATTTAATAGAATAAACCTAACATTTTACTATGCAAAAAGTTTATTGGTACATGCTATTTTATAAATTAAACAATTCTTGCATTCTGTCTTTATATCCAAAATTACCATACTTTTTAAATCTCTCTATCAATATTTTATTCTCTATTTTTCTTTCTCCAATTTCTCTTCTACTTTTACCTAAAAGTAAAGATACTACATCCATTTTTTCAACTATCATATGTCTTAATCTATGAAGTCAAAAAGATACCATTTATTGAAAAAAAAATGTTAAAAGTAAAGCTATTCCTATATGAATGCTTAAAAGCTAGAAAATGTATCTAAGTAAAACTAGTTCTTAATATATTTCCCCACCAATATCTCTATAATTAGTTACTAAATAAATATAGTAATAAAAAGGATTTTCAAGGAATAAAGTTAGATGCTAATTAAAGCCTCATTTTTAAAGCAATAAGATTCATTAAGCTAGTGAGAGAATTAGTAAACATCTATTTAATTTAAAAATAAGCCTTATAATTATTAACTAAAATTCCCTTTTTATAAGTCCTTCATAAAAAATAAATATATAAGGAAGATTTATGATGAGATTAAATATTTTTCTTAAGGTAGTGAAAACTAATAAAAGTTAATGCATTTAAATAAAACTTTTATAAATCTTAGTTAATTGAAGATAATAAAGTGACTTTCTATCTTTTATTTTAAATCATGATAATTGTTTGAAGTAAGGAATTTTATAATTTATACCTTAAAGTTTGTTTTTATTTAAGTAAGCAAATCTCTTTATATTCCTTCCAATTATAGTTCTTTCTATTTAATCTCATAAAAGAATATTTTCTTAAAAATTGACTTCATAATCAACAATGAATAAGTGTCTAAGAGAAAGGAAATAAATTAAAGAAAATATATATTCAAATAAATTTGATTTTAACTATAAAATTACTTAGTGATAATTTAGATTTAGAAGCACTAGAGTAAATTTCTTTAATTATTTTATTTTCAAATAATTAACTAACTTATTTTAAAAATGTAAGTGATTCTAATGGTCTTGATATTCCTATAGCAAACTAATTCTTAATATTACTAACTTATTGATTAGACTAATCCTTAAGAGTTCACTGGCACTGCAGTTACCGATACATTTACTTAGCTTTCTTATGATCCTAGTGTAAATTCATAAACTTCGTGAGGTGTAACTGGTTGATTAAAGCTTTCAAACTGCGATGATTCACCAAATAGAGTTATAGAGTTTTAGACGGGTTAGTTGATCAGAGCAAGTAGCGCATTCATTAAGATAACTAGAATATAAGAAGCTAGTATTTATCGAAATGAATTATCCTTTATTGCATTATGTTCATATTTTTCAGCTATCTTATATTAAAGATTGTTAGGAAGTACCATATTTCATTGCTCACATTTAAAATCTCCATCGTTACCTTATTGAGTTGAAGAATAATCTGCTTCGTAAATTCTTTCCAGTTTAAGATTATAAGTTTCTTAAGAGTATAAACAAGTTTTTCCATCAGTGCAAGTTTAGCAGCTAGTCATGGTTTATAGCACTTTTAGATGTAAAGGAATTAGAACTTAAAGATTGAGAGTTACATCTGCATGTGTAATCATTAATATCTAAATATTAATTTGCTCTACAAATTCAGCAATTAATTGACCCAGTATTTGCCCTAGTTAAGCAATTATAATTACAATCATTAGTGCTTGAATCTAACAAAGGTGTATTACTTTAACCTGCTGAGCAACCTAAAAAACAGGGATTTTATTAAGCAAGATTACTAAGCTCTTAACTAGAGAATCCTTTATTAAACCCGGGAATCTTAAGTCTAACATATAATCTAAGTAAATTCAGCCTGAAAGATTTGTTACTGTTACACAGTAGAAAGTGGCCTATTAATAGCATTGCAAACTACTAAATTAAGATAAGCTCGTTTAATTATTCATTTGAAAAGATGGAAGTATCGGATATCGCATCCTAAATAATTGTTTGATTCCGTATATTACTTTAATAAACTTGCCAATTCCTCTTATCCGTCATTAGTTATATAATTATTCACTGCTCAAAAAAAAGTTTAGATGCTTCCAGTCTAAATTCTATAACGCTATTTGGTGAATCATCGCAGTTTGAAAGCTTTAATCAACCAGTTACACCTCACGAAGTTTATGAATTTACACTAGGATCATAAGAAAGCTAAGCAAACGTATCGGTAACTGCAGTGCCAGTGAACTCTTAAGGAGTAGTCTAATCAATAAGTTAGTAATATTAAGAATTAGTTTGCTATAGGAATATCAAGGCCGCTAGAAGCACCTACATTTTTAATTATGTTAGTTAATTATTTGAAAATAAAATAATTGAAGAGATTTACTCTAGTGCTTCTAAATCTAAATTATCACTAAGTAGTTTTATAGTTAAAATCAAATTTATTTGAATAATATTTTTCTTAAATTCATTTCATTTCTTTTAAACGCTTATTCATAGCTGAAAGAAAAGATTCATATTTTTAAATATTTTCTATAAAATTAGCTACTAACTAATAAAGAAAGGTAAAGCTATTAAAAATTAAAGAAATATTATAATATATTCAAGTAACATGCTCAACTAATTTTGTAAGCTTTTATGAAGAGATTAATTGGTTAAGGAAAACCTTATCAGGTAAGAGTTAGACTTATTCATTTTTTTTAAATTTAATTTAAAAAATTTAAATTAATAATTTAAAAGTGTTTATGGCGCGCTGGCATCACAACTGATACAGTTAGATGTTTAGATGTTCAAGCCTTCCTGGATTCATATATTTTAAGGAATATAAATTAAAAAAAGATGGCATACGATAGATTTAATTTATCATATAATATATAATTAAAAATATTTAAAGGTTTTTAAACTTTTTATTTTAATATTTCTTTTTTTCTGCTTTTTCAGCAATGTCTTTGTGCTTTGCTAAAGATATTTTTGATTTTTGATTTTTTAATTTTATTATTTGTTAAAGGTGCTTTCGTAGAGTTCTTTTTATATGTCTAACTTATCTTTATATATAATTATTAATTTTTACATAGTTATTTCTTTTTTTAGGATTTTTATATTAAGATTCTTATTTTATTAGTATTTTCCTTTTCTTTATTTTTGTTCTATTTATTATTTTATACTGAGATAGACTTGCCTTTTTCTATAGATAATTTTAAATACTTTAAAAGAACTTTTAACTTGTTTTTGGTTGACTATTATAGGAAAAGATTTATAGTTTAAAGGTTCTTTTGTTCATCTATACTTAATTGACTAATTTTCTAATAATTTATGATTTCCATTTAAATTTTTCCTTATAAATTGCTAATATGTTCAAATTTCTTAGATAATCATAATCTGATTTTACTCAGTATAAATGTAAATATTTATGTATGCTGATTTAATAAACCTTTTTAGCAAATCAAAAGAAAAAGTGAGAAAAATAAAGAGAAATAGAACATTATTAGCTTTATAGTTATAATGATCATATCTAAACTAGATTGTTTTATCTTTAAGCAAAATATCTAAGTTTCCTTAAATAGATAATATCTTAGACTATTTTCTTTTAATCTTTAACTTATTTCTTTTAAGATGTTTACGTTTGTTCTCTTTCTAATTTATTTTATACTATTTTTATCTTTAAATTCTATTATCTTTTCTATTGCTTGCTTTCGTTATTTATGAAGTCAATTTTTAAGAAAATATTCTTAAATAGAAAGAACTATAATTGGAAGGAATATAAAGAGATTTGCTTACTTAAATAAAAACAAACTTTAAGGTATAAATTGTAAAATTCCTTACTTCAAACAATTATCATGATTTAAAATAAAAGATAGAAAGTCACTTTATTAATTTCACTTAACTAAGATTTATATATATATATATTTTGCTTATCCCATCAAGTAGCTATTCAAAGAGTGCATTACATCAAGAGTTTAGTAGTCCACAAAATATCAAAATTAATAATAAAATTTCTAATAAATTTCTTAGTTCTAAAATTATTTTAAGAATAAGTTATGCTATGCTTAATTCATTTACAGAGAAGGACTAATAATCAAAATAAAATATTGGTAATTAATATTTTTTCCATTGTTATTAGGTTAACTTGCTAAAGAGAATCTTAGACATATAGAATAAAGGCTTTAGCTATTATTTATATCTAAACAGTTTCAATTATTTATATAAAATTTCTGTTTATTTAGTTAGATAAATTAGAAGAGTTTTAAGTATTTTAATTATTTTCAATGACTTAAGATTTTAATTCTTTAAATAAGAGTATTAAAACTACTGTAAGAAGTATGAGAACAAATAGAAGAGATAACATCAGATATAACTAAAAAGTGAAAGATTATATTGTAATAAGTTCGTAAAAAATATACAAGAAAAAAGTCATAAGCATTATCAAGGCTAAATAATAACTAAGGACTATAGTAATATCTTTTTCTAAGGTGATTAATAAGTATTTCATGAAGAATCTAATAAATATTAGAATATGATATTGATTGTATAATCTTTTAGTAACTTTAAAATATTAAGCTTTCTCTTTAAATCTTAATTAATAAGTCCTTTAGAAAATAATTTATTTAAAATTATAATTATTTAGATTTTTATCTTTAGCATAATAACTTTTTACTTTAGTGTACTTCTTTTAATCTATAAAACTTAAATTAAGCATTAAAAAAATGAAACAATCATTATAAATCTATATAAGGAAACAAAAAAGCTAAATAGAGAATAGTTATTTTCATAAGAAACAAATAGAGAAATTTTAGTTTGTTTTAAACTTATTTAAGAACTATAAATATAACTAATAACTTCATATTTTCATGTCTTTAACGGATTGATTCTGTTGGATTCACACTTTCACTTGATTAAAGTATATGATATGCTTCTTCTTGCTAATTACATTTTTTTAATTTATTCAAGTCAAAACAATTGAATAATTACCTTCATCTCATCGTTTATAGTTAGATTCTTTTATGTTAGTGATTTTCTCGTATAATTGCTTCACATTTCTGGAAAGTATTTATTCAAAGATAAGGAGCATTTTCCTCAGCTTTAGAAAATAAATAAATGAAATTCTTCTAAACAACAATGATAAATATAGTTTTCTTTAGATTCATAGATTTATCTATTAACTCCTATTTTTTCGTCAGTTTGATTTTGTTTTAAATCTTTAAAGCTCTTATTAACTGTAGATGAAGTCGCAAAGTTTGAATATTTGAGAATCTAATTAATTCTAAGAATAAATGGATATAATTTTAGTGGTTTTAAGATTAATTAAGTTAGAACATAAGGGAATTAAATTTCCATTTGATGGTCTTTTTAAAGAGAAATCTTTTGTGTAATATAGGTATACAATTAAATTAAAAAAATGATTTAGCTAAACAAATAAGTCTTAGATCAATTTTATTCTAGCATCTTTAAGACTTTCTTTTTTATATTGGATATCAGTTTTACAGTATGAACCTTTAGCATGTAAAAATGAATCTAAAGCTATTAAATTAATGGACAATGTTATTTCTTCTTGTCTGATAATTCTTTCGTCATCTAGACTAGTTTTTCATATAAGCCAACTCCATTAGGTCATTCTTTCATACAGGACAATTTCATTATTAATACATTTTGCTTAACTATATCATCTTCTTTCTTTCAAATGATGTAACTGTAACTTATTTGTAATCTAACTGCACTCTTTGCGAGTGGTAATTGTTTTATTGGGAAATGCAAAAAAGCATGTATTTCTTAATTTATCTCCTTATGACATCCTAAAAAATTAATATTTTGCTTTTCTACTCTTTCTCTACCATTACAATCTACTACAAATAATAATTATTTATATTATTATAATAGCATCTCCATAAATGTCTTATTCTATCCTTTACTTCTGCATTCCATATTGCGAACAACATATTTTTATTATTTTTGTTTCTAGAAGTTCTTGAAGTTCCAACTTGTGGATCTGGAGTTTATTGAGCTTTCATTTTCCCATGAGTTCTTAAAAATTGTTGACTCTATTTTTTAAATCGAAATTTTATATTCAAAAGAATGAGCTATATTTATTTCTTCAACTAATTCAAACCTTCATATGAGTCATCATTTTAAAAAGAACTTGCTTTTCGAATATGCAAATTGCTTTTATTCAAGTAATGTAATTTTAATTTTAGCTCACAGTATTGTAGCTACCTTAATGAAATAAATTTAAACTAAAAAATAATGCAAATATTTTTATCAACAACAATCAAAGTGAATGCTAAAGTTTAAATCTTGTAGATTATATTTATTCAAGTAAAGTTGTTTTTAATTGTAAGATTCTCTAGTGCTAATTATGATTTAATAGTAGAGCGTAATTTCCTTTAATTATTTTCATTTATTTCTAAATAATTAACTAACGTATTTTAAAAATGCAGGTGATTCTAGTGATCTTAATATATCTCTAAAAAATAAATTCTTAATTCTACTAACTTATTGATTAGACTACACCTCATTTTTTCGATGGTCCTTCAGTTACTGTTACATTTGCACAGTTTTCTTATGATCCTAGTGTTGATTCATTAACTTCGTGAGCTATAACTGGCTGATTAAAACCTACAAATTGCAATGGTTCATATAATAATGTTATAGAGTTTTAGACGGGAGATATCAAAATGATTTTTTAAGTGTAATCATTTCCAACAAATAATGCTATTACTTGGGATTTACCAGGCTCAATAGTTTAATATTTTGATATAAACCATTATTTTGCATGTAATGGTTGATACTTCCAACTTATTCAAATGACTAATTAGCCTAGTTTATCATGATGTAGTAGTATACAATACTATTAATAGACCACTTTCTACTGTGCAACAGCAAATTAACTTTCAGGTTGAATTTACTTAAATTCTTCATCTATCATGAAAATTGGAAACGGAGATAAACGAGGAAGATATCCTTTTATCGGATAAATGTTAGACTTAAGATTTTGGGGATATAATAAATGATTTACTAGTTAAGAATTTAGTAATCTTGCTTAATAAAGCCCCTGTGCTTTAGGCTGCTCAGCAGGTTATTGTACTACTCCTTTATTAGATTCATGCACTAATAAGTGTGATCCTAATTGCTAAACTTGCTTGAGCGCTGGACCAAATAATTGCTGAACTTGTAGAGCAAACTAATATTTAGATATTAAGGATTATACATGCAGATGCAACTCTGATTCTTGAAGTACAAATTCTAATCCCTTTACGTGCTAATAGTGTTAAGAAACCATGGTTTACTGCTAAACTTGCACTGATGGATATACTTGTTTATCCTGTTAAATGCCTTATTATCTTAGATTAGATGGAACTTGCTAAACTGATTGTTCTTCAAGTCAATAAGACAAGGACGGAAAATATAAATGTGAACTATGTAATAAAGTACTTCCTAACTGTCTTTAATGTAATTAAGCTGGAGCAATATGCACAAAATGCAATGATGGGTCTTACATAGGAAATGATTTTTAATGTCATTAGTGTTTAGACATTAATTGTAAAACTTGCTTAAACTAAGGAACTGTTTGCAGTGAGTGTTTCAATCCGTGAAAACTAGAAAAATAAATAAGCAAATGCTCTAGTAACTGTCCAAGCACAGAGTAAGACAAAGATGGGGATAGAATGTGCATACTATGTAGTGCTGTATTAAGTAATTGTAGTGAATGTACTGAAGACGGAAGCAAATGTGCAAAATGTGATTAACAATATGCACTCGAATAAGATGAGCTGTGTTATCCTTGCAGTTCTATTGAGGCAAATTGTACAAAATGCTCAGACAATCAGACATGCATTGAATGTAGCGATCCTTTAAAGCTTACATAAAACTAGTGCCTTCCAAATTGTCCAAGTACAGAGTAAGACAAAGATGGGAACAGAATATGCTAACTATGTAGTGCTGTATTAAGTAATTGTAATGAATGTACTGAAGACGGTAGTAAATGTGCAAAATGTGATTAACAATATGTGCTCGAATAAGATGGGCTGTGCTATCTTTGCAGCTCTATTGAGACAAATTGTACAAAATGCTCAGACAATCAGACATGCATTGAATGTAGCAATCCTTTAAAACTTACATAAAACTAATGCCTTCCTAATTGTCCAAGTACAGAGTAAGACAAAGATGGGAACAGAATATGCTAACTATGTAGTGCTGTATTAAGTAATTGTAATGAATGTACTGAAGACGGTAGCAAATGTACAAAATGTGATTAACAATATGCGCTCGAATAAGATGGGTTGTGCTATCCTTCATTAGATTGTACTGAAGGTTATTAGTAAAAGGGAGATATATGCGTTTCATAAGATTAATAAAATTCAACTGCTGATGAAAAATCTGAGTAGAAGAACTCTTAAGGATCATAAAGCTTTGATACAACCTTACTTGAAGAAAATATTATTGATGTTTAGCAAAACTTAGCGATTTAGTAGCAAATCACATTTACAGCTATGGCAGTAATTACAAGTGCAATTTCTTAAAACCCTTTATCCTTCTGAACGCTTCTCAGCATACTATGCAAATAATAAATGATCATGTTAAACTCTTTTATTAACGTTAAGCGTCCTGATAACTTAAATTAATATTATTACTAAAACTTCGATAATTTCTTGCCTTTCGGAATAAATATACAACTATTAGAATCTTGGGATATCATGGAAATGCATGAATATAACTTAAGACTGATTGGTTATAATAGTTACGCCTTCATAATTAACTCCCTTTATCCCTTTATCTTACTGCTTACAAGTTTACTCATTGATCAGCTTTTCTTACTTCTAAACAGAAATAATAAAATAAGGTTTGCCACAATGAAGCTTCTTAAAATAACTCACTATACTTTCTTTCTGTCTTTCTACTAAACTTAGAGCTTATAAGTTTTCCTAGCTACCTTCATAAACATCTATAATTTATCCTTTGAAAATGGCGGAGAAATAGCTAACTCTTTGGCTGCTCTTATTTCATTGGTAATAATTCTATTTAGATATTTGGATTAGCTTTTATATTAAATTCCTTTAGACTCATTTTTAATTATTAAAAGAAGGTTTCCAGTTAAAGCCAAGAAGAAACAAGCGATAAGTGGAAAGTTTTTGGTTTTAAATATAGTATTTTTCTAAAAGATATGAAGCAAGGGATTAGTCAATTTTATTTCCCTTTATTCATATGTAGAAGATTTTTTATTGCTCTCTTCCTTATAGTACTCATCGAATATCCTAAAGCTTAAATAGCTTTAATCTCTTTGTTGAGTTGTGCTTGGTCTGCTTTCATAATTATAATAAGACCCTACAAAAGCAAGCTCGCTAACATATCCGAAGCAAGTGCAGAAGTCTTATTCTTGATGATCTACCTCACAAACTTTTATTTTATTACTTTTGAAGAAAATGAAGATCTGACTGACTCAGCTTCAGATTTAGGATTAGCTATTATGCTAATATCTACTATTTTTACTCTAATAGGAGTAGTGATTATTGCTATAAGCGCAGGATGCGATTTGCATAGAAAATGGAAAAATTGTAAAGCTAAAGTTCAAAACATGTCAGAGCAACCAGTTGAAAAAGTAAAGCTAAGCTAGGTAGAAAAAAATGCTGTGTCCTTATAGACTTCTGAGAGATTATTTCAATCAAGGAGTTAAAATGACCAAAGCTAAATGTTAAGTAATCTTAAACTTAAAGATTTGGATGAAACAAGCTTTCAAGAAAAGAAGGAAGCAATAGAATTCAAGGTGAAGAACTAACTTTGATATTTACATCTTAACCTTGATAATTTAAATTTAAGCCTTTTAAATTAAATAAATCACTTATCTATTTCAACTAATTACTAAGAACCTTTTTAAACCTAAAGATAACTTAGTAAATATAAGCCTAGAGTATCTTCTTTAAAGTAGAGATTAGAAATAGAGAAATAACTACGAGAAAATCAACTAATAAGTCACTTCATACTTACATTTAAAGGAGCGAATGAAACATAATATTAAGAAAGTAGAATAACAGGAGAATTAATACAATGCTGTAGATTTATATTCGCCGTATATTATACTGCAAGCATTCTTTAACACTTTCAACCAAAAATCAGAAAAATAGTCAAACATTACTTTGAAAATTTAGTGCATCCAAGCCATTTTTAAATTACACAGTTTTTTCATTCATAAGGATAATTAAATTAAGAGAAGATTGAAAACCTAACGAATCTTCTGGATTTAATACTAAAAGACAGTATAAGGAGATAACTGAAGTTCTGTATTTTTAGCTTTTAAGATGTATCTTTAAGTCTTAGAGTCTATTCTGAATATTAGAACGATAAAGTTAAAACAGCAAGTTTTAAGCAATTAAAAAGAGACCATTTATCAATTCAAGTTCGAAATTATTAAGATGATATAATTTTATATGCCACCTAATAAAGAATTAGGAGTATTTCGTCATACAAAAGAGATAAAAAGGATTAAAAGTATTAAAGCAATTGAAATACAGCACATATGCAAATTTATAGTCATTAACAAGAAAAGTCTAGCTTACAATAGTTGGTGCTAAAGCCAAAATACTAGACTTCTTAAGAGTTTTAAATGAACTATTTTTTATAGAGATTTATCTAAAGGATTAGGCAACTTGGATATAAAAATACTACATACAAAAGCAAGGATTTTGACAAGCCTGTACTAATTAAATTTGAGAGGAAGGATATATAGGGTAATAGGGAAGCAACGTGAAAATATTTTTCTCTGATGATGTAGAGAGTTCGAAAAAATATTTCAAAGTGCTCTTAATTTCTGTTGTGATGGAATTTTTGCTTAATGAAGATCTAAAATTAGAAGATCCATATTTAATATTCTCTTTAGATTAGTTGAGCTAAATAGAAGTCTTACGAGGATTTTAAGAATTATACCAAAATATTATCATTGATTCCTCAAAACATGCTTCAGAGGCATTTCATAACTTGATCGCTTTTATGATTTTTCATTGTTGGCCTGTAAAGCTGGTAGCTATGAATAATTGAAAATATTTCATAACTTCTTTATTAAACAAGAAGAACAATAACTTCTCTCAGTTTGGATTCGATACAAGAAACTCAAGAATAACTATTCAGCTAAAGGAGGAATCAAGCAAAAAGAATGCAGAAAGGTAGTTAGCATATTTAAGGTTATTCAGAAATGGCTAACATTACTATATTTATTCAAAGTAATTGATCCAATAAATTTTATTTCTATTACTTCATTAAAGCTGAGTGTATTTGCCTTTCTTCGAATTAAATATCACTATTACTATAGCAAAGGATTAAAACATAAGAATTATAAAATTAACTTTATAAGTTTCTATTTTAAATAAAAATATTATAATTAAATATCTATTTTATAACTAATACTTCAACAAACATAACTCCAACTTCTATCCAAATTTATGTTATTACATTGTCCAATTTAATTACATTCAACTTGATTAAGTTAAACACTACTGAATCCTTGGGATTGTGCTATACTATTAAAACTTGGTAACTTCTATTAATTCAGGTTAAGAGCAGTTTATTACGAATATACATGATTGTAAGCAACGAATGCTGACTTATGTTCTTAAGTAACTACTTGCGGATATACTTAAACAAACGGAGGCACTTAGATACTCGTTTATTTGCTTTCACAGGTATTTTGAGATTTTCTTTTTTCACACTATTTCATTATTTAATTAAGTTTATCATTTGTTTCATTTTGTAAATAGGTTTAAATATAATCACCGAAATTAGTTACATTCAATTGACTTGTGAAAATTTTAACACAGTATGCATCATTTTTCGAAAACTACTTCAATAGAAAGTAGAATCTATTTTTAACTTGATGATCATTTCTTCCTTGTATGTATGACTTTATTTTACACCACTATAGTCCTTAAGACTTTTTTAACACGATGAATGAGTCTTCAGCTTCAGTCCATTTACCTTTCTTAAGATTTGGATCTAAACAATTGTAATATCTTTATCTGGTTTTCAACCTATCTCGTACACTGTTACCTGCGTGATACTAACTGTTTAGTTAGCTAGATAAACTCTTCCACGATACTTTTTAATTATTTGTGAATTTATTTTAAATTTTCTCTAGCAGATACTAATCTTCTTCATTACTCCAGTTAATATTTTGTTTTGACGAGTCCTAAACGCTTTTACTAACCTCCTTTGTAAATGTTCCTTATCCAATTGAATCAGGAAGTGATTGTAGTGATTTGAGAATCTAAATCATGGGTAAGTGTTGAGGCTACAATTTTTCCAGTGATAAGTGATTTATTGTTTCTTGCATTATTATATAAAAATAATGATAGGTATATAAATATAATTTAAAATAGTTAGTTGTTTTATTTAAATTAAGCTGAATATTAATAAAAGTCTATTAAGTTAATTAGTTATTTTTCTTTAGTTTAATAATAAATTTAAATTAACTATTTTTAAAGACTTTATTAGTTGCTTTTTTAATAGAATAGTTTTATTAAAATAACTATATCATAAGCATATAAAACTTGTTCGCTAATTTTTTACAGAAGCTTTATATTTCATAATCTTTACGGATTATCTCTTTTAAAGTATTCAATTTAAATTAAATAATTGTTAGTTAATTATAGAAAGGTAAACTATTTATAAATGAAGATTGGATATAGGCATATGACTGTATAGGAGAAGGATTGATCTTTGATTGGAAAGAAATGGATTATTTTCTATAGCAATAGAAATGTTCTTAGATATAAGGTGTAAAAATAATTCTATTTGATTAACTAGATTTAATCTTTTAATAAAGTTAAATGATATTAAAAAAGCTAAGTTTAAAAAACATTTCTAGCTAAGTTTTATTATAGATCTTAAGCAAAAATAAAGATAACAATCATATTAGTTAACTATATCAACTATATAATTCTACTATTTTTGCTAAAAATTATAGGAATATAAAGGAAGCTTTAAAGTAATTGAGTAAATATCATATTTGCTTGTGGATAAACTTAATAACTTTTAGGAAAATAAAATGATTCCTAGATAGTTTAAAATAGAGCAATTAAAAAGCTATTTGTTTATCCTTTATTTATTCTTTATTTTCTAGACCTTTTATTATTTCTTTAATTAGCATATTGAAAAGATGTAAGGATGAAATATTATAATAACCATCCTAATTAAATGCTTTAATCCACTGTTTGGAAAAACAGCTAGTTAGACTTCATAAATTAAATTTAAATAAATAATGGCTTAATAACCCAGTCATGTATTATATATTGATATGAATCTTTATTACGTAACAAGAAAATATATTGTAGCTCTAGAAAGCTTATAGTACCAGATTTTAAATAACAAATATAACTATTATTTTATAATTCTAACTATTCTAAAGCAGGTGGCTATCTAAAATAAATGAATTATCAATTTAAATTAGCCCTTATAAAACCATTGATAGCTAGGTATTTTATAATTATCATTTATTTTAAGCTAATTAATACCAAGAATTTTCATTAAGCGAAACTAGCAAATTACTACAGCTCGATGTAAAGGCTATTGCTTAAGGTAAAATACCAAATACTTAATGTCTTTATCATTTCTATTATTGTTCATTTTTTAAGCAAATTCCTCTTTTTAATACTAAATGAGAATCTATTGATTAAGAACTAAATCTTTATTACATTCTAATTTTTATATAAAATGGAATGATATATCTTTAAACATTGCAAACACATTTTATAATTTTATTATATGTGAAAAAAGCAATTTTTATATAATCATAACTCAATAAAGTAAATTATTAACTTTTAGTTTAACAATACTTTTGTTATTTTCTTTAAAGAGAAAATTAAATATAACTGCTTCCTTTAAAAGTGTTCAAGTATTTTTTAGTTAACTAAATAAGCTTCATATCTCTTTTTAGTTGTATTTAAAGAGTATTAAATCAGATTAGTAAGAATTAATAGATATTAAGATTTATTAGCTTTTATATAGAATCTTGTTGGTATTCTCTTTTAACTATTTCTATTTTTCATTGTATCCCTCTTTTTTTATACGATTTGAAATGTTTCTATTTTTGTGAAATGGAAACTACTATTTATTCCTATCAATTTTGGTACCTTTTTGAGAATTTAGTTTGGTTTAAATGCTTAAAGTTTCTGGTTTAAATAGTTGATTTAAGTAATAAGTTTGACTAAAAGCCTTAGAGATATACTCTGTTTTATAAGTTAAACTAATTTCTATTTAATTTAGCTAAGATAATTAGGTTCTATTATAATGTCTAAATCCAGGTAATTATAATTTAGCAATTCTAGATTCTAAATTTTAATATACTTATTGACTCTTTTTGTCTATAGTTATTTATATTTAATTATGCCCATAAAATGTATAGATCTTTTAATTATTAGTAGAAGAGATATTAGTAAAACTTTAAAAAAGTTCTTAGTAGTTTATATTAGATACTTAATTAATAGATATAGCTAATTATAAAGAATCTTAATTAGTATATTCCTTTTATTTTTAACCTTTTTATAAACATTTTAATTAAAGACTTAACTTTATAATATAGACTCTAAGTTTCCTTAGGGTAGGATTAAGTAATTCTAAATTAGATCTATTAATTAAAGAAGCTTTTCAAATTGCTACCTTCTTAAACCTAATTAAACTTATCAAAATCGGAATAGTTATATACATTGCCTAGTGCTAAATTTAGGTTTAAAAGAGAGTCCTTTTAACTAGCTTAACTTTATTTAAGTTGTAAATTTATTCCTAAAAAAGCTAATTTAATCTTAGCTAAATGATATATACTTAGAGAAATTAAATAAAAGCTAAACCTTTTTCTTTTGTATGGACTAATTTATATTAATTTTATTTATATAAGGCTATTTATTCTCTATTTTGTATATATGATGCTTTCATTTAATTATACTTGTTTAGTTTAGTGAGTATTAAGAAAGAAAATTATTAAAGGGAGTGCTTTTATTTTTATTTCCATAGTTACTTATAGCGAAGGCATTTTATCCTTACTTTATCTCAAAGTGATACTAAAGCTTTTGAATTTTTAACTAGACTACTAGAAAAAGGTTAACTTAAATTAAATAGTTCTAGCATTTCTTTTAAGCTTCAAAATTAATAAATTGAGCAAGGTTTAGTAAGAAAGATTCTTCAGATTGATGATCTAAAAATAGCTTGATGCTTTATAATATTTTCTCACTCTATTAATCTTTATTGATTGCATACTCTAACTAACTTTGTAATGTACTAGTGTTATATTCATTATTTCATAACTTTAAATTTATTTATTAATAATCCATAAAATCATTTTATAGCTAAACCTTAAAATCCTTCAATCTAATTATAGGACAAAATATAAGAATCAAGACTTTGCTCAATAACCTGAGAAAGCTATATAAAATATAATATCAAAATTAATTCAAATTTAGGCTTCTAGAAGTTATATACAAAATCAAATCAAAAAGAATAGAAAAACAGCTTTAGCTTTTAGTTTATTAAGTAAAGATAGAAGCTAGAGATGCTTCTATACATTTCTATTAGAGCTATATCGTTTTATATAACTTAACTATTAAAACTAATCATTTAATCTAAAAGAAACTACCAAGAATATCAAATAACTCTATAATCATTTCAATTTATTGTACCAGAATAAAATTTAAAATTAAACCCTTCAAAAAGGCTTTCTATACCACCTCCTAGAAGAAGGAGAGAAAGCCAGAAGCAAATCAAAGGGCAGTCTTCTTATACTTAATATTAACCCTTTTCTTAATAATCTTAGCAACCTGGAATATAATGAACTATGAAGAACGGAAGCAGATTCAGAAAAGCACTCACGTGATTACTCCAATGTCGGAGGAGAAGCCTAGTATACAGGAAAAGTCTGCTTTGCACTAGGAGGTCTCAGAATTCAACCCTTCTGCCCAGATTAGCTGGAACGCTTATTAAGTTGTACTAAACCTCCAAAAAGAGGCCAAAAAGCTAAGGAAGGGCTATGAGAAGCAAATGCAACAACTTAACCTAGCAGAAGGAATAGAGTCAAGACTCATGTCCTAGGAAAGAGAGCTAAGCGTCTTTTGAAGCATATCATAAAGTTAGAATAATTAATTCTAAAATTAGCTTCAGAAACAGTACGAGCTGGATTACAGATTTGGGGGAATAGAAGAGAAATTGTAAACTTTTAAGAAGAGAAAAGCGAAACTGGAGCTATAAAAATGAAAACCGAAGCCTAAAAAGAGCGAATCCAACAAGGAAAATAATTAAAAATAAAAAAATGTTTCTGCTGTGGAAGCGTATGACATCTTTATCGGAAGTGTTGGAAATTTTGATAGAAGTAAATAAATTATTGGATAAAAGAACTAAAAAAGAAGAAGCCAGAATGAAAAGAATGTATTGCAACCTGTTGGTTCAATATACAAGATCAAGATGGAGTCCAACAAGTAAAAGGAAGGAAAGCCTGGAGAAATCCGAGTTCCCAATTTCACTAAAATTGGACGATCCAAACTTTTATATTTAACAGCAGGGAGCATAAACTACTGTCCTTCTACGGGGTTGAAAATCCCTAAAACGGAAAACATCAATTAATAGTATTATTATTATTTATTGTACCTTCTTAGTCTATTATATTCAATAGAGATGAGAGTAAATTTTTAATTGTCTGATTGTACCTCTATTTCAAAAGGTCTCGGGTTGGATCCAAGATTTGAAGCGAATGAATTTGAAGATTATTCGGTTTAATAGGGAGCTGTAGTCTATGAATATAGAGAATGCATTCAATACTTATGATGGTCTCCTAAGCAGAAACATATCAGCAGAGCATATTTGCTTATCCCATCAAGTAGCTATTCAAAGAGTGCATTACATCAAGAGTTTAGTAGTCCACAAAATATCAAAATTAATAATAAAATTTCTAATAAATTTCTTAGTTCTAAAATTATTTTAAGAATAAGTTATGCTATGCTTTAATTCATTTACAGAGAAAGACTAATAATCAAAATAAAATATTGGTAATTAATATTTTTTCCATTGTTATTAGGTTAACTTGCTAAAGAGAATCTTAGACATATAGAATAAAGGCTTTAGCTATTATTTATATCTAAACAGTTTCAATTATTTATATAAAATTTCTCATTATTTAGTTAGATAAATTAGAAGAGTTTTAAGCATTTTAATTATTTTCAATGACTTAAGATTTTAATTCTTTAAATAAGAGTATTAAAACTACTGTAAGAAGTATGAGAACAAATAGAAGAGATAACATCAGATATAACTAAAAAGAGAAAGATTATATTGTAATAAGTTCGTAAAAATATGCAAGAAAAAAGTCATAAGCATTATCAAGGCTAAATAATAACTAAGGACTATAGTAATATCTTTTTCTAAGGTGATTAATAAGTATTTCATGAAGAATCTAATAAATATTAGAATATGATATTGATTGTATAATCTTTTAGTAACTTTAAAATATTAAGCTTTCTCTTTAAATCTTAATTAATAAGTCCTTTAGAAAATGATTTATTTAAAATTATAATTATTTAGATTTTTATCTTTAGCATAATAACTTTTTACTTTAGTGTACTTCTTTTAATCTATAAAACTTAAATTAAGCATTAAGAAAATGAAACAATCATTATAAATCTATATAAGGAAACAAAAAAGCTAAATAGAGAATAGTTATTTTCATAAGAAACAAATAGAGAAATTTTAGTTTGTTTTAAACTTATTTAAGAACTATAAATATAACTAATAACTTCATATTTTCATGTCTTTAACGGATTGATTCTGTTGGATTCACACTTTCACTTTATTAAAGTATATGATATGCTTCTTCTTGCTAATTACATTTTTTTAATTTATTCAAGTCAAAACAATTGAATAATTACCTTCATCTCATCGTTTATAGTTAGATTCTTTTATGTTAGTGATTTTCTCGTATAATTGCTTCACATTTCTGGAAAGTATTTATTCAAAGATAAGGAGCATTTTCCTCAGCTTTAGAAAATAAATAAATGAAATTCTTCTAAACAACAATGATAAATATAGTTTTCTTTAGATTCATAGATTTATCTATTAACTCCTATTTTTTCGTCGGTTTGATTTTGTTTTAAATCTTTAAAGCTCTTATTAACTGTAGATGAAGTCGCAAAGTTAGAATATTTGAGAATCTAATTAATTCTAAGAATAAATGGATATAATTTTAGTGGTTTTAAGATTAATTAAGTTAGAACATAAGGGAATTAAATTTCCATTTGATGGTCTTTTTAAAGAGAAATCTTTTGTGTAATATAGGTATACAATTAAATTAAAAAAATGATTTAGCTAAACAAATAAGTCTTAGATCCATTTTATTCTAGCATCTTTAAGACTTTCTTTTTTATATTGGATATCAGTTTTACAGTATGAACCTTTAGCATGTAAAAATGAATCTAAAGCTATTAAATTAATGGACAATGTTATTTCTTCTTGTCTGATAATTCTTTCGTCATCTAGACTAGTTTTTCATATAAGCCAACTCCATTAGGTCATTCTTTCATACAGGACAATTTCATTATTAATACATTTTGCTTAACTATATCATCTTCTTTCTTTCAAATGATGTAACTGTAACTTATTTGTAATCTAACTGCACTCTTTGCGAGTGGTAATTGTTTTATTGGGAAATGCAAAAAAGCATGTATTTCTTAATTTATCTCCTTATGACATCCTAAAAAATTAATATTTTGCTTTTCTACTCTTTCTCTACCATTACAATCTACTACAAATAATTATTATTTATATTATTATAATAGCATCTCCATAAATGTCTTATTCTATCCTTTACTTCTGCATTCCATATTGCGAACAACATATTTTTATTATTTTTGTTTCTAGAAGTTCTTTAAGTTCCAACTTGTGGATCTGGAGTTTATTGAGCTTTCATTTTACCATGAGTTCTTAAAAATTGTTGAATCTATTTTTTAAATCGAAATTTTATATTCAAAAGACTAATGAACTATATTTATTTCTTCAACTAATTCAAAACTTCATATGAGTCATCATTTTAAAAAGAACTTGCTTTTCGAATATGCAAATTGCTTTTATTCAAGTAATGTAATTTTAATTTTAGCTCACAGTATTGTAGCTACCTTAATGAAATAAATTTAAACTAAAAAATAATGCAAATATTTTTATCAACAACAATCAAAGTGAATGCTAAAGTTTAAATCTTGTAGATTATATTTATTCAAGTAAAGTTGTTTTTAATTGTAAGATTCTCTAGTGCTAATTATGATTTAATAGTAGAGCGTAATTTCCTTTAATTATTTTCATTTATTTCTAAATAATTAACTAACGTATTTTAAAAATGCAGGTGATTCTAGTGATCTTAATATATCTCTAAAAAATAAATTCTTAATTCTACTAACTTATTGATTAGACTACTCCTCATTCTTTCACTGGTTCTGCAGTTACTGTTACATTTGCAGAGTTTTCTTATGATCCTAGTGTTAATTCATTAACTTCGTGAGCTGTAACTGGCTGATTAAAAATTACAAATTGCGACGGTTTATATAATACTGTTATAGAGTTTTAGACGGGAGATATCAAAATGGCTTTTTGAATATAATCATTTCCAACAAATAATACTATTACTTGGGATTTACCAGGCTTAATGATTTATTATTTTGATATAAACTATGATTTTGGATGCATTGGTTGATACTTCCAACTTATTCAAATGACTAATTAGCCGAGTTTATCATGATGTAGTAGTATACAATTCTATTATCAGACCACTTTCTACTGTGCAACAACAAATTAAACTTTAGGTTGGATTTACTTAAATTCTTCATCTATCATGAAAATTGGAAACGGAGATAAATGAGTTGGATATCCTTTTAAAGGATAAATGTTAGATTTAAGATTTTGGGGATATAATAAATGATTTACTAATTAAGAATTTAGTAATCTTGCTTAATAAAGCTCCTGTACTTTAGGCTGCTCAGCAGGTTATTGTACTAGTCCTTTATTAGATTCATGCATTAATGATTGCAATCCTAATTGCTAAGCTTGCTAGAGCGCCGGACAAAATAATTGCTGAACTTGTAGAGCAAACTAATATTTAGATACTAATGATTATACATGCAGATGTAACTCTGATTCTTGAAGTTCAAGTTAAAATCCCTTTACATGCTAATAATGTCAATAAACCATGGCTTACTGCTAAATTTGCACTGATGGATAAACTTGTTTATCCTGTTAAACATCTTATTATCTTAGATTAGATGGAACTTGCTAAGCTGATTGTTCTTCAAGTCAATAAGACAAGGACGAAAATTATAAATGTGAACTATGTAATAAAGTACTTCCTAACTGTCTTTAATGTAATTTAGCCGGAACAATATGCACAAAATGTGATTAATAATATGTGCTCGAATAAGATGGGCTGTGCTATCCTTGCAGTTCTATTGAGGCAAATTGTACAAAATGCTCAAACAATCAGACATGCACTGAATGTAGCAATCCTTTAAAGCTTACATAAAACTAATGCCTTCCTAATTGCCAAAGCTCAGAGTATTATAATTTAAGTAAAATGATTTGTGAACCTTGCAGTTAAGTTATAAAAGAATGTATTTAATGCTCTGAAAATGCAACTATTTGTTATAAATGTTCATAACCATTTGAAGATTTAAAAAATACTTGCTTGTAAGCAATTGAAGAAGAGTCAAAAGAAGACTAAAATGCATAAGAAATATCAATAGATAGTTTTGATATAACTAATAAGCAAAAAGAAGCAGCTTAAGTAACTTCATAAATACAAAATGTAGGCACAATTGTAATTGGATCAATCTCTACAGTCAGTTTAATTTTACCAAAAAGCAGATCTCTAGGATATTGGTTTTAATTTATGGTAATGACTGAACTATTTTAAACAAACGCTTATATTCAGGTTAAAAAGCCAGAAGTTTTATCAGCTTACTATTTCGAGCAAAGCTAAAATTTCATCAGAAATATATAGAAAAATTTTAACTTCGACAATGATAAACAAATAGTTGAAGATATAAAATGAGAAGCAATAGGATATAATAACTACGCTTTTCTATAAAATTCAATAGTCTATTGAATATTTATTCTATCTATTTTATTTCTAGATATATCACTAAATCAGATATAAAAATTTGCTTTTACTAAGATTCTTTCTAATATTAGATTTAAATATTTACATTATCGACTTCCCTTAACTTTTTATTTGCTTTATAACCTTCAAATATCATATTCATCTATCCTTCAAATTGTGTATTCAAATTTTGAAGATGGGCTATGTATAACGAATACGCTTGCTGCCATCTTTTGCTTGGTAAGTTTATTTATTTTATTTAGGTTTTGCAATCTGCTTTAATAGTTAGATTTCTCTTTATCATAAAAGCCTATTTCGCTTTAAAAAGTAAAGTAAATCCTGAATCTTAAGACAAAGAATAAATTTTAGAAAAATACGCTTAAAAGTATTTTTCATTATTTGACGATTTAAAGCATGAGAAGAAAGCCTTAACATTCTATCCCTTATTTCTACTTAGAAGACTACTAATTTCTATTATCTTAATAAGCTTAAATAACTAAGCCTTAGCTCAAATTATTTTATGCTTAGCCTTAAGTTTTTCAATGCTTATATACATCCTAAAAAGTAAGCCTTTTGAATCTAAACTGCTTAACGGACTTCAAGTTATACAAGAGTTATGATTAATCGCTTTATTTTCCTTTAATTTCTATTTCCATTCGCTTGACTAAGACTAAGCTCTAAGAAACCTTTCTTCAATGGAATCTTAAACATCATAGTAAATAGGCTTTGGTATTATAGTGATATCAAGTATAATCACTTATGTTGGTATATTGTATGGTATTATACTTTTTATCATAGATTTAGTTAAACTAATAAGGGAAAAGAAAAGTCAAAAACAAAAGTCAAATCAAACTAATTAGTAAAGCACTAGAGTGTTTGAATCAAGTCAATGAAAGCTGTAAGATTTAGAACATAATCAAAGCTTAAGTTAACCAAGAATGTAGGAATCAGATCACTCTGATCGTATTCTTGAATTTTAAAAATAAGATTCTTTCCAAGAATCTAGTTCTAGATTCTTTTTAGACCAGAAAAAGGAAAAATAAGCACCACAAAATGATTTTGCTAATACGAAGGTATTTAATTTATTATATAGAAATACGCCAGCAAATAAAACAGTTAAGGCAAATAAGAGCAAAAGTATGGGAATTCAAGAGACGAAACTTAGTTCCCTTTAGAAGTCTAATAAGACAAGTAATCGCTTGGAAAATTGAAGTCAAAGAGTAATAAGTAGAAATTGGAAAGTCAAAAGTAAGCATTCTAAGAAGATTATTTCGATCAAAAAGATAAAAAATAGTAGTTTGAAGAATAATTATAGACAAGCGTAAAGAAAAAAGAAAAAAGAAGCATAGTAAGCAAAGAATGAGAGATAAGGACATAAATAACTGTATTATCAATATAAATTGTAATTAATTGAATTTTCATAATTAAAGATTAAGAAAATGTTTAATTAATATACGATTATCACTTAGAGATCTATTAGTATATAATTTAGTTTATAGATATAATGCTATTAAAATAAAAGGGATTTATTAGATGTACTAGTAGAAATGATAACTAAATAGAATTAATTTAAATTAATAATAATAGCTTACAACTAGATATAATAATTGTTTAAAGATACTTATATGATAAATAAATATTGATAAGCTTTTTAAGTGTATAAAGCATAATATTAAAGCATCTAATTTTATAAATACCCTTATCTTTATAGCCTAAATATAGCAAAGCCATAAGAAAAACTTGAGAACATTTGTTTATTTAAGCCTTAATATCAATCACTAAAGTAGCCTTCAGAAAGACATTTTGAACTTGTGAAATATATTTTAATGGAAAGGAAACTTTTATTTAATAAAGAATTAGCTTTCTTTAATTTTCTTTAGAGGTAAATATCTATTATATTAGGCAAGCTTGATGACTATATAGCTTTATATCAAAAAGTATATAATTAAAGTCTAAATTCAATAATTAAAGCATTAATTTTGAACTTATGGAAGTTAGATGTGTATCCTAGTTTTTTAATGTGTAAATATGATTTAGATTTGTAAGTATGCCAATTTATTTTTTAAATGATATACATTTTAGAGAGAAGCTGCTTATGTTTAAACTAAGTTAATAAAGTTAGAAAAATGTAAAATAAATTAATTTAAATAGATTTTAGAGTTCCTACTATAATGAGAGCAAATCTTTGATGCAATTTAATTAAGAGCACTAATTAGCTTTATACTTATAAGTAAAATTTCAATTATAAATCATCAAAGCCTATCATAATGATAGAAATAACCAGATTCAAAAGTACTTTCAATCCCACATCAAAATATTAAAAATAAAAGAAGATATAATAAAATTATTACTAGCCTTGTGAATAAAGTAACCATAAATTAGGAAATTAAAGATTCTACTTTCAAAAAATAATTCTAATCAATCATTTTGAATCAAGTATATGATTCTAATATAAGCAAAAAGGAAATATTTCATTTATGCAATCAATTTTTTTAATTGAGCAAGATTATGTTCAAAATTAAATTTGATAGCTTGTAAAAATAAAATAAGTTAATTATAGTGTGATTAAAAGTAAAAAAATTTAAAGGGTATTTGAGTGGATGCAACAAGAAAAATAAGGTAGTTGCTCAGTAGGTAAGTAAAACATTTTTATTGAATTCCTTTCGTGAAATTTAATAATGATTAAAATTTGAAAAATAGAAATTATCATATAATACAGGGTAAGTTTATATTCTGTAATGGAAAAAGATAAACGAAATGGTAATCATACGAATTTTGTTTTAAAGTCGTAAAGATTAATAAAGAAAATATATCAAGAGACGGTAAAATTTTCTTTTATTGGTTTCGTAATTTTAGAAATTAACGTAAGCAAATTAAGTTATTATTTAGAGGAAGGTTATAATTAAGAAAATAATTAAAATAAATTAGAAGTATAAATATGCAACTTTCATATAGTAGATAGATAAAGAAGCTATTTAATAAAACTAAATTGATAATTATTATTTTTAAAGTGTACTATATTTACAGTCGTTCTAGTTATGTAAGTTAATCTTTTAGTGTTAAAGCAAGAATATTTTTCTAACTATTATTTTTAATAATATAAGAAATTCATGAAGAAGATAAATAAAATTTAACTTTGATATCAAACAATAAATGGAAAGTTTCTGAATAAAATAGGTATGCTTTAAATAAAACATTTTATATTTATCTTGTCTGTTTTATTTCTAAATATATTAATAAATTAAGTTCTAATATTTTCAATCATCCATAATTTTCATTATTAGATCAAAATATTTACATTATCAAATCTCTTAAACATTTTATGTGTTATTTAGCTCACATCTTGCTCATTGTTTCTTTGTTTATTTTATTCAAATTTCTATGATAAGTGATGTTTATTAAATTTACAAGCAACTTATTTTTCTTGATATAATGCTTTATTCTGTTTAAGTTTCGTTTATGTTTACACTAATATCTTTTTGCCATAATTTTATCTTTTTTATAAAGGAAAATAGGTTACTTAAATCTTTCTAATTAAATAGAATTTTGGAACAAGCATATGAAAATAAATTTTAGTTGTTTATGAGTTGAAAATAGAGAATAAAGCTTTAATTTTAAATCCTTTATTTATTAAGAAGGTTTATAATTTCTATTCTCTTAGAAAGCTTAAAAGATACAGCTCCTATACAAAGTTAGTATTTGTCAAACTAATGTCTAGGTATGTTTTCATATGACTTAAGTATAAAATTTAGATTTAAAGCAATTCTCTTGAATAAATTTAATTTAGACTAAGAAATTTGGAGAAAAATCAAAATGTAGCACTAACTGGAGGAAAATAATTTACTTATAGAGTAGAATATTTTATACATTGAGAATCAAACTCTTATTATATATCTGAATCCAGATCTGCTTTACGTAGAAAATAGTGTGAAAACAACGGCAAAGTAATATAAAATTATAAGGTATTTAGGTTAAGATTATATAAGCAGAAAAGCGACTAAGGATGTACTGAAGCTTTATATATAAAGCTGAATCTTAAATAAAGCTATGCTTATGAGCTTTTGATTTAAAAATAAATCAACTTGATAATAAAATATTCAGCTATTCTCATATCTTAAAGAGCTATATAATCTAAATAAACCTAATGTTTTATATATATTTTAGTATTAATAGTTTTTTAGTAAAATAACAGAATTTAAAATTTATACTCTTTTCCTCAGTAAAATTGAGATTGTTTAAAATATTATTATATCTATCGATTCAACTCAAACTTTCAAGCTAAGGAATTGACTAGAATCAGTCAGTTCTACAGCTCAGCAAAATTTTTAAATGTTCATAATGCATTTCTTTTATAAGGCAAAGTTTATTATTATTATCTAACTTTCTTTAGTAAATAAATCGATAAATTTAATATAAAAGTTCATCTGAATAATAATTGTAAATCATTAAAATTTTTTAATGTTCCCAAGCTTAAAGATACTTAGAGATTTAGCTATTTAAAATTAAAATCACTATAAAAGTGATTTATATGTAAATTCTTAAATTTTCAGATTTTTAGGAAAATGAATGTATTCATTTAAGCAAATTCATTAACCCTACACCTTTTATTTTAAAACTTTATATAGCTTTACTATTTACGTAAATTAAGTTAGTTACTTTTTTATAGCAATCCCTAAATTTTATATCAATTATACAGTTATTTAGTATGATCTTAGCTTATCCTTTCTATATAAACATTTCCATCAAAAGCTTTATTATATATAATTTTAGTTTAGTACTTAATATAAATCTAAATCGAAAACTCGATTATCTTTGACTTTAATTGAGTAGCAATATAAATGCAAACTTTTAATTTAGAAATTTATTTAGTTCGCCTCTAGTTTAGTACTTTCTCAATAATCTGAGCCTGGACTAACTCACTATTACTATTTTATTTGTATCTCCTTAATAACCTATATACTCAAGTATGCTCAAATAAGTTTAAATCGTTTTTAATAAGAATTTGATGTATGATTAATACTCTCTCTGGATTATACCAGCATTGAAGATTATTTCTAAAATATGCGAAAACTCCAATTTTCTTATTTTGATCTATTATAATATTTTAATATAAAAATCCATCATTTTATATATATTCTGGCAAGTTTCCTTTTCTTATCTTGTTGCAATTTAACTTCTATAACTTAACTTTTTATTATCTTGAAGTGATATCTTTAAAATACTAGGATTTTTTGATTTTTTGGGTATTTTTGAGTTTTTAATAATTTAAGCTTTTTAACTACACAACTATCTCTACCTCACTTAGTTATTTTACTAAGATTATAAGGGAGATTCTTTAATCAAGATAGGAATTCTTAATACTTATTTTCATTTTGTTATAAAAGTTAGAAAAAGGGAGAACTATCCAATATTCTCATTAAGCCCTTCAAGTTATCTGGAAGTTAAAAATGAAATAAAATGTTCTAGTTCTTCTTTTTTCCTTTCCTCTTGCAACTCTAATTTAAATAAATCTAATTAATACTATAATTTCCCCTAACTATCACTCTTTTGCTGTTCTTTTATTAAGCTTAAATAAAAATATTTAAGAATATAAATTAAATTAAGGATAGTAGCATAAAGCTTCTATTAATAGATAAATTAAGAATAAAACAGGGAAAACAAATAATCAGTAAACTATAAAAGGTAAATATTTTCTCTAGCTTTGATTAACTTTAAATCAAAACGCTAAAATTACAAGCTTTTATGTATTGTTATAATGAGAAGAAAGGAATTCAAGAAGTAAAAGAGAAAAGATTAGATGAACTTATTGTTATTGAATAGCTTTATATCCATTAGAAGAGAAACTAAAATATTGAGAGAACTTATAGCCTAATTTAGTTATAGTTGGCTTATTTAAAGATAAGCTTCTTAGATTATGATTTCTTTCTTTATTATACCCTCAAAGATTCTATTGGAATATTCTTTATAATATCGATTCTTTGGCTATTTAATTGATCGACTAACAAAAATAAATAATTTGCTTTAAGAAAAAGAGAGATCTCTTATATAGAAATTTTTAGTATCTAGGCCGATAAAATCTGGAGTGTATATTTATCTAAAAAGGTTAAATACTTGATGTTTCGAATGATATTAATATAGAAAAAAGAGAAGTTTTAAGATAAACTTAGCATTGGATAAAAATATTACAGTTAAAAGGTTAGAAGTTGGTAGCTTTAAATAATAAGCTTAGATAAGTAATTAAACTGAAATTTAGATTAATAAAAGAAAAATAAAAGAGATACATTTGAAAAGGAAACTTCGATACGTCTAAGATACATATTTTTAATTTTCTAACTAAGCTTTTTCTCTCTTTAGCTTGTTTGATATACTTCGCTAACTTTTTTAGCTTATATAATATAGAAGGCTAGAATTTAAGATTAAAGAAATTTAAAATTTCTATCTTTGAACCTTCTTTAGAACAATTTAATGTCACACTTAAGATTGAAAATATAGTAAAGTGGAAGAGATAGTAGGTTCACTTTTTAAAGGAAGTTTAGGAAAGCTAAATTAATAAAAATAGGTATTAACTAAAATTTGGCAAGATGTATTTATTAGATTAAATATAGCAATAAGAAGGATCTAAAAAGAATAAAGTTAGAAGTAAAAACGATAATATCTTCAAGCATTGCTTAACTTTCAAAGGAGTTCATGTAGGACTTTAATATCAAATCACTAAATGATATAAGAATTTCTTGCTAAAAGAAAAAACATTTATTAATTAAGGAAGAGCAAATAGTAGATAGCTATTTAAAAATAAACTTTATATAACTGAAACGATAAATCCCTTATTTTCTTAGTCATTCTAAATAAAATATCTATCGAAGATGTGAATGTAAATGGATACAGTATTTTTCTTAAGGTTATGAACGTTCTTTTAAGCTCATTTATTTAATTAAAACTTTTATAAATAATGGCTAAGTGAGAATTTATATAGTGGCCTTTGCTTTTTTTACATCTTGATAATCCTTTGATGCAAAAAATTTAACTTTTTATCTCTTAAATTTCCTTTTTATTTAAGAAAAGTATATCTATTATTTTCCTTTCAATTATAAGACTTCTAAACTTAGAAAATAGTAAAAGAAAATAATAGAAAATATAATACAATTACAGTATAAAAAATAAAATACAACAAATAAGAAGGCGAATAAACATCTTGAAAGCAATCAATTTCTTCTGATAGAAGAAAATAGTCTAAGCTGTAGTTTGTTGAATGATACTTAGATTTAATACTCCGTTTTTTAAAATAGGGTGAAAGTTATAATTATAACCTTTAGAAGCTTGAATATTCAAATATTTCATTTCTTTCTGTTTTTATGTTTTCGCATTTAATAAGAGAGTTTATTAAATCATCAAACCTAAATCATTACGTACTATCAGATTTTGTTTTATCTAAGAAACTTTAATATATTCGCTAAGGGAAAATATCTCAATTCAATCTAAAATTATTAGAAGATAAACCTACTAGTATCATAAACAGAAGAAGCTTCCAAAAAATCATCTAGAATAATCAATAAAAAACTAGCTTTTGAGTTATTATTAACAAGTTAAAGCTGCTTATAGAAAAAGATATCCTCTCATTATAAATTCTAAGCATTTGAAAATAATAAATGCATAAAGGAAAGAAAATAAACAAAAAGAATCTGAATATACAAAATTAAAAAAAGTTGACTATGTAAAAATAAATAGATATAATCATAATTAGTCACATCAAAACATCTCTACAAGACTATTGCTAAAATAATCAAATTTAAAAATGCAAAATGTCTTTAACTTAACACAATTAACTTTCTCAAAAAACAAAGAAAAGAGAAATGATAATTATTAGAATAAAAACTAGATATACTTTAAATATAATTTTATATTTTTTAATTAATAATTTTCATAAATGAACCTAGGAGTTTTAACACCTAAAATTCTATCTAGAGTCTTTTACTTGTAAGTCATAAACTCTTTAAGATTATTGGGATTTAATTTTTTAAATAGCTAATAGAATTGTGTTTTACCAGGAAAAGCTCTCATCAACCACTTTAATTTTTCATAGAAAGCATCGCAATTAATTCCATATATTTCTTGAATAAACGAATTCTTCTCTTCATTTGGTATACCTTTAATTTAACTTTATAAAATTGTAACTGATTTAACGGAAAAAATTAAAAAAAAATTTCCTTTCAGCGACTTATACGTTAAAGAGAAGAGAATCAAATTTAAGAAAAGATATGTTCAAATAAATTTAGATTTATTTATAAAATTCCTTTGTAAAAGTTTAGATTCAACAGTACTATGGAAATTTCCTTTAATTATTTTCATTTATTTCTAAATAATTAACTAACGTATTTTAAAAATGCAGGTGATTCTAGTGATCTTAATATTTCTCTAAAAAATAAATTCTTAATTCTACTAACTTATTGATTAGACTACTCCTCATTCTTTCACTGGTTCTGAGGTTACTGTTACATTTTCATAGTTCTCTTATGATCCTAGTGTTGATTCATTAACTTCGTGAGCTGTAACTGGCTGATTAAAATCTACGAATTGCGATGGCTTATAGAATAATGTTATAGAGTTTTAGACGGGAGATATCAAAATGATTTTTTAAGTGTAATCATTTCCAACAAATAATACTATTACTTGGGATTTACCAGGCTCAATGATTTAATATTTTGATATAAACCATCATTTTGCATGTAATGGTTGATACTTCCAACTTATTCAAATGACTAATTAGCCTAGTTTATCATGATGTAGTAGTATACAATACTATTAATAGACCACTTTCTACTGTGCAACAGCAAATTAACTTTCAGGTTGAATTTACTTAAATTCTTCATCTATCATGAAAATTGGAAACGGAGATAAACGAGAAAGATATCCTTTTATCGGATAAATGTTAGATTTAAGATTTTGGGGATATAATAAATGATTTACTAATTAAGAATTTAGTAATCTTGCTTAATAAAGCCCCTGTGCTTTAGGCTGCTCAGCAGGTTATTGTACTACTCCTTTATTAGATTCATGCACTAATAAGTGTGATCCTAATTGCTAAACTTGCTTGAGCGCTGGACCAAATAATTGCTGAACTTGTAGAGCAAACTAATATTTAGATATTAAGGATTATACATGCAGATGCAACTCTGATTCTTGAAGTACAAATTCTAATCCCTTTACGTGCTAATAGTGTTAAGAAACCATGGCTTACTGCTAAACTTGCACTGATGGATAAACTTGCTTATCCTGTTACCTGCCTTATTATCTTAGACTAGATGGAACTTGCTAATCTGATTGTTCTTCAAGTCAACAAGACAAGGACTTAGACTATAAATGTGAACTATGTAATAAAGTACTTCCTAGCTGTCTTTAATGTAATTTAGCCGGGACAATATGCATAAAATGCGATAAAGGACATTTCCTTTCTACCAATACTTGTTTCTTATGTTCTAATTATCTTAATGATTGTGCAACTTGTTCTGATCAACTAACTTGCAAAAAGTGTTAAACTAAATACCTTCATTCCGGTTAATGCTAAGATTCTTGTCCCTCTACTTAGTAAGATAAGAACGGAGATAAAATTTGTGAGGGATGTTTCTTAGTCTTACCGAATTGTTTAGAATGCTCATTGGATGGTATGAAATGCACTAAATGCAATGATGGTTTTTTTATCAATAGCAGACAAGAATGTGAAATTTGCTCTAATAGTATAAGAGATTGCTAGTTATGCTCTTTAAATGGATTATAATGCTACTCCTGCCTTTAATCTTTATAGCTTCAAAATAGTAAATGTGTTGAAGAGTGCTCTAAGAACTATTATTTAGATACTTAAAATATTTGCTAGTTTTGTAGTAAGAAATTATCTTAAAATGATTGCATAGATGAATGCTCAGAATATGAGTAAGACATAGATAAAGATAATATTTGTAAATTATGTAGTTTAGAAATATAATGATGTGAAAAATGCCATGAAGATAATAGTAAACTAATATGTGATGCTTGCTAAAATAATCATTTTCTATAAGATAATAAATGTCTTTTATGTGAAGAAATCATTAAAGATTGCTTTATCTGCTAAAATCAAGATACTTGCTTATAATGTAAGAACTTATATTTATCCTAGAACTAGTGTAAGGAAAAATGTGAGGAAACAGAGTAAGATAATGATTGAGATAAAGTTTGCTAACCTTGTAGTTAGGAAATAAAAAATTGTAATAAATGTGATATGAATATAAAGTAATGCTATGAATGCTAAGAAGGATTTTACTTAGATATAGACAAGCAATGTAAATCTTGTTAAGAAATACATTAGAACTGTACTTCTTGCGAAGATTAAGATAAATGCATTAAATGTGAGAAGTCTAAGTTATCATAAAATAAATGTGTAGAAAATTGTGCAGCTACAGAATAAGATAAATAGAAGAGAGGAATATGTGAGTCTTGTAGTAAAGTAATAGAGAATTGCGAAGAATGTTCGGAAGATGGAGTAGTATGTTTCAAATGCTTTTAGCCTTTCATTATATCAGAGAAGCATATTTGTTTGCTAAACTAAGAATAAGAAAAAAAAGATAGTTAAGAAGTTTAAACTTAGAATAATGTTTTAGAGGAAAGAGATTTTAAAGATGAAATATCTATAGACAGTTTTAATATTTCAAATTAATAAAAAAAGTTCATTTAGTAAAGCTAAATAATAAAAAACTCAGGATATACTATAGCTATAGCCACCACAACTACTATTAATTTAGTTTAATAAACTTCATAATCTTCAGGAAACATATTTTAACTGATGCTAGCTGATGAATTATTTTATACAAACTCATACATAGCAGTTTAGAAACCAAAGGCATTATAAGCTTATTATTACCTATAAAACTAAAATTTATTTTACTAAGTATAAAAGGCTTTGAAGATAAATATTAACTTTTAATTAATGCAGTTTGATTATTTAGAAAAGCTTAAAATAGAAGAAAACTATTTTCTTGCAAATATATCAGCAAACTTTATATTTCTCGGAGTGGTTTTGATTAGCAACTTTCTATTATTAATTATTAATAAATTTGTATATTGCAAGATATTAATTAGAACCAGATTAAAATATTTACATTACAGACTTTTGATAAGCTTGTATTTAATGTTTAGCTTAAAACTAGGATACTAAGCTTTCCTTTAAATTGATAACTCCAGCTTTAAAGATGCTTATAGTTTTATAAATGGTATAGCAGCTTGACTATGTTTGGTAATTTTTAATTATAGGGTTTATAAATATTTATAATAGTATGGTTGCTCTAGATAGTAAGAAAGTATTTCAAACTCCTTAATAGAACTAATACAGAAAACTCTAATTAGAAAGAAGAGATAGAAGCTTATCTTATTAAATATTATCCAGTATTTGATGAATTAAAGCTAAATAGAAAAGCCTTACTCTTTTATCCTTTTTTTCTTATAAGAAGACTTATATTGTCAGCTACTTTAGTTTGCCTTGCAGACAGTTAATTATCTCAAGTAATAATTTGTATAGCTCTAAGCTTGCTTCAACTTTTCTATATCATAAAGATTAAACCTTTTTAAGAGAAATTAGTTAACATTTTCCAGTGCTGTTAAGAGATATGACTATCAATAGCCTACACTTTCAATTTTTATTTTTATACTTTAGACAATGAAGAATAGTAAAGAATGCTAAGGCCCATAAGCTCAGAAGTTCCTAAAAATATAGGCTAAATAATAGTTTTAATATCAAACATCATAATTTTTATAGGTTTAAGCTTATGTTTGTATTCTTCAAGCAAGAGCTTGATTCTAAAAATTATTGAAATAATAAGAGAAAAAAAATCAAAATCTTAAGATAAAAAAATAGAATAAAGTTCCTTAAATCTAGCAATGCCCAAGCAAAATTAATAACTTTCAATAGGAAGCACTAATAAATATGACTAATAAATAGATATACAAGATTCTAGCATTCTATAAGAAGGGAACTCTTTTATATTTCATAAGACAAAGCTACGAAGTAGTTAAAATGTAGATATAACTCAATTTTCATTGGTAATATTTTACTTATAGATAGAAGCTAATTAGGATATAAGTTAACATAGTTAAAGGATGGAAGATCAATAAAATTTAGATGATTTTCATTAGCCATAAGTTTTAATTGAAGGTTCAGAGATATAAGAAGTAACTAAAAAATTTTCGAAAACTAGAAATAAAAAATACTTAAAAGCTTAAAAAATTAGAAAGATAAAGAGAAAATTCGTAAATATCAAAAGAAGGATAAAAGAAACTTAGCTTTGATTTTTCAACTTTAAAGTATTTTCATTATTTAACTTTAAAATTATTAAAATGAGTAGCTTTTAGGAAATCAACAAATAAAGCTGTATAACTTTATTCTAGCTGCTTTATTTAAAGGAACTATCTTTACTTCGTTGGTTTCCTAATTTTTTTTAATTTTTAGCTTTTCTTCATTTTCCTATTATTCGCTAGTTATTAATTTATTTGTCTCTTTAAATAAGCACTTTCTTCTTCACTTTATAGAGGTAAGCATTAATATTTTAAGTCTCTCGAACTTATTTTATTATTTTTCTTGTTTGCTTTTTCTTTACGCTTTATTACAACTTGAGCTCATAATCTAAGTTTTGCTAGTTTAAAAAATGTTTTAGTCCATTCCTTTAATTTTCTGATATATCATAATTTTCAAATCTTAAAAAGACATATCAATATACCTTATCATTTAAGACTTTTAGAAAGTACTAAAGCAGCTAAATATTTTCTAATGCTATTTAATTTCTAAAGTTGCTAAATATATCCTATAGCTATAATTAACTAATTTAATTTAATTATTTACTTTAATAGAAGTAGTTTGCTTAACAGGGGAATATTAAACTATGTAGAGGATTTATTAAATATAATATAATAAATATTAAGTTGATAGTTATACATAGCACTTTAATAATCATTCCTACAATTTAGTTTATAGCAAATTAATTTAATTTATTCCTTAATTATCATATCAATTAAAGAATCCTAATTAAAATATTACAAACAAGAAATAATCTCTTCAGTCTTCTCGTAGTAAGTAGATTGCACGAGCTCTAAGAAAGATAGTTACTAAATTAGTTATTATACAAGAGAGTATTAAATTATAATCCCATTGATATGTGATTAAATCACGAAAAAGGGTAGATTGATTATATCTAATTTGAGTATTTCTTTACCAATTTAATTTTTTATTAATTTATCCCTATTTATTTATATAGGCCTTTCTCTTTTATTCCTATATTTGAATGTCATAAAAAATTAAATTAATAAAAGACTAAATTATTAAAACTAAATAAATTTAATTCATAGGTAATTCTAGAAGCTGATACATAACTTGCTTAATAAATATAAAGTATAAGTCAAGAATTAGTTTTATTGTTTATTTATGAAATCAAAAATCAAATAAAGTTTATACTTAGCATTTTAACTAAATTAAAGTGATCAAAGATTTAAAAGTGAATTAGAAGCAGTAGCTCTTGTTAATTATATTTTCATATATTTTAAGAAACTTCGAAATTAAACTTCTTTAAGAACTCTTATTAAATGTGAATATTTATTTGGAGAGGTATGCTTTATAGCTATCTTCTTATTTTTCTAAATGTAATCTATTAGCTATTAATTTTAACTATTATTTTTCCATTATAAATTGAACCTTAGTTTATCATATGACTTTCAAAAGCATCTAGCTATTAATAATTTATATTACCTTATTCTTTTTCATTTATTTTAATATGTTTTCGCTCTTTTTATTTTAGCAAGTTTTGTAGCCAACTTTCTTTAAATTTATTAACGTTAACTAAATCTTTCTTCTGATTTTATTTCAGCTTCCCAGTTAATTTTGTTATTAATAGAATAATTTCTTTAAAATGCTCTTAGATATTTTAATCTATAAAAAGAAAGAAAAAAAAGTTTTATATTGCCTAGTAACTAAAATTTTAGAGTTTAGCTTCAATTAATTTTAAAGTTCTATCCAACTAATAAATTAAAATTTGGAAATTAGATTAAAGCATCTATTAATGCTCTATGATAATAAAGCTTGTATTAATCTAGCTATAATAGAAATCTAGCTATTAGATTATTCTCTTAGTTAATTAAATTTATTAAGTGTTATACTTTCTCTTTGTGATATATAAAGTAGTGTGCTTTCGATGATAGTTAAATCAATTATAAATGAGAATATTAATAAATTTTGAAATTAGTTTCTGGTCTTATGATAAATGTAAAATAATAGGTACTTAAAACAATTGATTAACAATAGTTAAGGAGTGAAAAATGGATGGAGGACTACAAGAAAAATATGAGTAGAATGTTAAAAAATCGAGTAAAATGATTATAATATCGATGATTAGAATCATCTACCTTGCAGAAATGAAATGAGCTTAGAAATTTAATATTTTACACTAGTTAATTATTATGTGATAATCAATCTATCAATTAAAATTTAACTTATAATCAAAAAGTAGAGTGTAGCTCTTCTTAAAAGTAACTGAACTATCTTTAAAATAAATAATGAGAAAATAAAGTCGATTCCCTTCCATCAATACAACATTAGTAACCTAAATAAAATAATAAAGCGGAAATAAAAGCTAAATTTTATTTATGGAATTAATTAAAATATGAAACTCCAATAAATTTGAAAATATAGGAAATAAGTCTTATACATAAGGGTACAATACCTAATAATTAAAAGAGCTTAGCAATCTAATATACTCTAAATTTATTTTAATACAAACGTTTTTATAGTTCTCTTCTAAATTTTTCTGAAATTCTATTGATACTTCAAAGTAATTTAGTAATGTACTATATCACCAATTTGGCTAAGCATACAATCTTAAACTATAAAAAGCATCTTGACTAAAGGGTAAAAACAAATAGATAACTAGTTTTATAAGAAGTTTATTTTACTCAATTCTAGTTGCTCCTAAATAATAAATAATTTATTCTTTTTTAATTATTTTAAGGATCTTTATAATGGACTCCTTTGCAAACTAAAGAGCTTCTTTTATATTCATATTTCAGACTCAATCTAAAATTTATCTTTAGATAAAGTTATAAATGAGAAAGTTAAATTAATTTCTAGTTAAAGCTTTATAATCAACTAAAATCCATTTAAACTTAGCTAGCTTTATTATAAAATCTAAATTAAATTATTATTTAGATAATTTATGTTCTGATTATGGAAAAATATTCATAAAATAAAAGTTTTAAAACTTATCTATCTTGAGATAAACAAGAGAAATTAGAGAAAAGTTTTGTTATAATCACATACAAGCAAATTAAAAAAATAGCGATAGAAATGCTATCTATCTCTTATCATTACGTTCCTTTAACATTAGTTATGAGTTGTAAAAATTTATATTATAAATATCTAACTAAAAAGAGATCATAAGTATATAACACTAGATAAGGATAGCTAGAGTTTAATTAAAAATGAAGATATAAACAATAATACTTACTAGAATTATCTTTCACTTAATCAAAAGATTAGCATTAAGACATAAGAGTAGCTGAATGATAAAGATAACGAAACAACTTTAATTCAGTTTAAAACTATAAGCAATTCAGACTAATATACTTAGCTAAAATATAAGAAAATAACTAGAAGAAAATAATAAGGCATATAAGCTTTATAAGATTTTCAGTTTAGTAGATAATTTATAAAACTGATCTATTTTTAAGTTGATGTTCATATAAAAAGATTTAAGGCTAACTAAAATAAAAAAATACAATAAAATGCTTAAAAGATAAAAGCTTTATTTAATTTTACTTATAAAGATATTAATCCATTAGATAAAACATTTAGAAAGATTCTTAGAATTAAATATTAAAAATGATTTTGCATCTAAATTTATTTTACTAGGCTTTATTAAAGAGAAGGATTTAAATTAACTAATAAATCATGCTTATTCATACAATTACACAATTACTAATTTATTGCATTGCTATTACAACATTATGCTATTAATAAATCTATCTAGCTTTTATTTTTTGGATAATAGAAATTAATATTTGTATCTTAAACTTAATAAAGAGTATATGGAGATAATTTAAAAAATGAAATTATATATAATTAGCTAGGATTGTAGAATTGATAGTTATCGTATTAAACTAATGAAGAATCATACAAATAATTTATTAAGTAAATTATTAAAGTAGGTAAGAGCCTTAAGTTATCTAAGTGTTAATTAGTTCTAAGTATTTACTAAAGAAATATATAACTTTAGAGTATTATGAGAACTTAAACTTTTACAAAGTTACATATGACTCTTAAATGTCCAACAAAAATAATTCAAAAATATATTAGTGATGATGAAATTATTGCTATCAACAAGAGATCTTCAAGAGTAGTAAAAAAGCATAGATACGTTAGGAGGAAACGACGAAGTAGAATTATACTAGAGTTATTCTCTAAAATATCAAATATTATTTTATTAAATTTACTCTTTTGCAAATGAAAAATAAAATAAAAAGCTTCTTAATTAAGTTATTAAAGTAATTCTAAATGCTTTTTTGTACAATTTATACCTTATTTTATAAATTAAAATTTAATTTTCTTTAAAAATTTTAGAGAAACATAGATTTAAAATTTGATTCTAAAATTAAAAATTAATTTAAAATAGAAAATAGATAGATTAAATCTAAGTAAAATAATAATAATAATCATCTTAAATTATAGGAAATATAAAATTATTTAGTAGAGAAAAATATTGTCGATATTTTCAGTTATAAAATTGACATTTATTTACTAAATAATTTTAAGACACTTCTTTAGAATTATAAATCAAATTTATATTCATTATTTATTTTAAGCTTAAGCATTTACCTCTCTCTTTTAATTATTATTATTATTTTTTTATATTGGTTGATAGTTAGAAACTCTAAAAAAGTTTAAGTCAGTTGCTTAATCTTTAAAATTTATATCTTTTTTATAAATAAATGGTATTCCTTAGAAAGAAAAATTGGATCATAAAATATAAAATAGTTCAGATTTTTTTCCTTCATCATTTGCTAGATTTTCTATATAATATTTTTTATTTTTTATACTTAAAATTTGATTATTTGTTAACATTTTATTTAAGCGAAATCAGATAGTTAGCTCTATTTTTTATTAATTTGCTATTTAAATTGAAGCGATTTAGGTATTAAAGGGGATCTAGCTCAAATGGTATAGCGCTCGCTTAGCATGCGAGAGACATTGGGATCGATACCCAAGTTCTCAATTTTTATTGCTTCAAGTTTTTACAAAAATCATAAATTTCGGCAAGATATTCAATAATCATTAGCTAACAATTAAGTTCAAAGTTTATAAATAAGAAATTTAAAAAAAAATATATAAATATATTAAGACTTTTTGCTTTATCGTTTATCCAAACTAAAAGATTTATAAAAAATTTAAGAAATTTAATTTAAATATTTTTATACAGAAAATTCTAAAATTTAATATTCAATAAATAGGAAATAAGAAATATTTTTAATTATTTTATTTACATCTTAATTAAAATAAATTGGTTGATTATTAAAAAAATTTTAGCTAAATTAATAAAATATTGCTTTAAAATCTTAAAAATATTTTTTAAATAAAATTTTCTTGAAATTTTTTTTAAGTATAATTATGGGAAATTTTTTATAAATGATTTTTGTAGAATTTTTTTTTAATTTATTTTAACTTTTACAATTTAATTTTAAAAATAAAAAAATATACTTATTTCAACTTCTAAAGACAATTTTTATTATTTTTAAATCAAATATTTAATTATCTTAAAGGGAAATTATTTTTATTTTAAAGTTATTAAATTATATAAATTTTATAATATTTCAAATTAAAAATCGAAGATTTGTAGAAAAATAAAAAAGTTAAAAGTTTTAATTAAATTTTAATATTTTAATTTTAAGTTAAAAAATAGAAATCTACTATTATTTAAATTAATATTACATCTTTTATTTAAATTAATTTTAAGAGATTAAGAATTAATTTTATATTTTAATTTAGTTTTCTTTGATAAATTAATTGGGTTTAATTTTTTTTAAATGTTAAATTTTAAATTTTACTAAAATTTTACATTTTTAATTAAAAAGTAAACCCAATTAAATTAATAAAGATAACGTTAAAAGTCTTTTAATTTTTACGTATTTTAGATTAAAAATCCCGAAAAGTTTTAAAGATTATGAATAAAAATATAATAAAAGGATTTGCCAAAATCTATCTTAAAAAAATAACAATACTCAATGAAAAATCAAAACATTTAAATATATTTTACTTATAAAAATTTTGAATATTATGCAAAAATACTTATCAAATATTTTTCAAAACAATTAGTAAAAAACAATAAAAAAGGGTTTATAAGCATCGTCTTAAAATCATATCTAAATATAAATTTCTGAAGTTTAAAAAATATAAATTCTCAAGCATAATAAACAGAATTAAAAATATTAAATATTTGAATAAATTAATTGAGATAATTCTCGGAAAGGTCAATAAAAAATTAAATAATTAAAATATTCTTGTTGAAAGTATAAAATTTATTGAATGCTTCCACATAAACCTCAATTGCCTTTGGACTATGGAATGAAATATTCTCTTTTTTATAAAATCCATTTGTTTCATTATAACAAAATTATACTATTTCTAATCTAAATTATTCTACTTCTTTTTCTAAAAAAAGGACAGACTTAAACTACTATCACAAAGAACTCACTTAAAAGTATTAGATTTTTTCTAAAGTTAATATTTTTTAATTAATATTTCCTTATAAATAAAATATTCTAAGATAAACTTTAACTCTTAATTTAAATTTTATTTTCGCTCTTTTTATTTAACGAAATATACTTTCAATTGTAATAATTATTATGGTATAGCATCCTCTATTTTAACATTCTTTATTTATAGTTTCTTAAATAAAATTAACTATTAATCAAGTTATTTAATTTTATGTGTTACAGTATGAACTAAAAAGCTTATAACAATAATTTTCTAATAGTTTAATTTTTCTCTTTATTTAAAAAAGTGAAAGAAATCTAAAAATAATTAAAGAAAATCCTAAAATAACGATTAGAGTATTTTTTAGCTTCTTAAGAGAAAATAATAAAATTAATGTTTAGTAATTTGATTGTTATACTTCGCTACATTTATACTCATAATAGATATATTTGATAATACTTTTCATAAGTTAGTCTCATATCCTCTTATTCCTTTGCTTATTAACTCTAATTCTTATAATTATCTTATAAGCTATTTTTATTTTAACGAATATCTTAATTAATAGGTTTATTTATAATCCCTTTTAGTTATATATTTTATCTTAGGCTTTAAGTAGTGTCTAAGTAACTTTAACAAAATTAATAATTAATTTCTGTTTTTTATAGGTTTAGCAAGTTATTTATAAATAAAATAGCATGAGTAAAGATATGTATTAAAATTGAAGTTATAGATATACACATGCTAAAGCTACTAAGGTATTATAGATATTACATTTACTATTCTTTTAAGTTATTTTATTAAAAACAGACTTCAGTTTGTACTTTTAGAAGAAGGTATTTAAAATAAATAGCTTAATTTTAAAATAAAAGTTGGTGAAGCTTTGTTCTTATTTATGAAAATAAGAAATGATTATTATTTTTAGATAAATGCATTTAAGATATTTATGATAAATAATTTAAGTTTAAGGAATTAAAAGTATTTGAAGTTAATAATTAATAATTATGACTTAGATGCTAATGTTAAATATGATATTATGTAGTTATAATTTAATTATAGTCCTATGATTATTAAGAGATATTATTAATTAAATATACTATAAACATTAAAAACTTAGAACTTTTAACTTAACTTATATTTCTTAACCTCTAGAATATTAGTTATTTAATAGCTTTAGTTCTTTTGACTAAGAATATATAAAAGCTATTATATTTCAATGCTAATATTTAATTTAGAAGCTTATTTTTAACTTATCAACAAGGAGCTACTCCAAACTAGCATTTAGACTAATCCTCATATTCTTGAGTATAAACTTGAATTTCTTTTGTTTGCCTTTCATTTTACTTACTCTCATCAATAGCAGAAGGAACGACTAAAGACTCTTTCTAAAAATTTAATAGGCTAATATAGTTACTTTGATTCTTTAATGTTTATTCTTTATTCTACCTTTCAACTTCTCTATGAAACTCATCAATTTTCCTAAAACACTCATTAACTCAAAAATTGATCCTAAGATAGTTGTAACCAAGTTAACTCAGGAAGTTTTTAGAATTTATCGAGTCATTAATGAGCTTTCACTTGGTTTAAAGTTTATTCTTGTGTATATATCGGGAAGTAAACTGCATTTCAGTACTTGTATACTAAGTTCCTTTACTTATATATCCTGTACTCATCACATGATATCCTGTTTCTCCATTATAATTTAAATCATCCTGATTGTTTGTTTCATAAGCAGAAGATATTGTTAGAACTTCAAGTATAGTTGGTTCTGGTCCTCTGAATACCATTTCTTTATCAGAATTATTAGTAATGTTTATGCTTGAAACTTCTTTAGGAATAAAGGAAGTTGTAATAACATTAAACTAAATAGATGAAGCAAAAGATTTATCTTCCTTTAGATTGAATAAGATATAAGAAGCTCCGTTTATTTCACATTGCCTGCATGTTTTTTTTACATAACAGTTTCCATTCACCATTCAGCATTGAAACTAAGTCCCTTCTATATCATCACTAACTGATGTTATTCCACTTCACTCGAAACTAATGTCTTTATGGCAATCTGAGTATTCTTATAGTTTCTTAATTTAACATTGTCCGCTATAAGATTCGAATTTTACTATAAATTATAGATTTGACTTAATAGTAGGGTAAGTTTCTTTTAAAATAAGATAGGGAATGATTGCTTTACTTTCTGCAATATTATCAAGAATAAAACTTATTAAGTTATTTAATAAAAATGTAATTGTTATAACACCAAAAAAAGATGAAAAGATTCCACCTATAGAAGTTTTCTTTAGCTGCATAAACTACCCAAGAACATAGTTATGACTTTTATCATACATGTCAAATACTTTTATTTTGCTTCTTAACTCTTTTTGGTTAAAAATAAACAAATTATAAAACCAATTATTAGTATAAATCCTATTGTAACATACTAATTGTAATGCTAAACTTCATCAGCTTTATCTTAGTAGCTTTAAACGCTTTGATTATTACACTTTTTATTTCTAGCTTCTTATAAGAAAAGTAGATCCAACAGGACATTCTAAGTAATTCGGGCATGCAGTACAAAATTCAACTCCTTCTTTATCATTATAGAATCCCTTTGCACAAGATAAACATTATATTTCAGAAGAAGCTCCTAGAACTCCATTCCTTTAGGACATTTTATGCATTTATTGCTTTATTTTATATAAGTACCACGATGACAAAGCTAGCATTCTCTGTTTTCATCTTCATAAGTTCCATAGCTACAAGACCATTCACATAAAGTTAAGCTAGGACTACAGTTTCGAGGAATATTGTAAATTCAAAATTAGTTTATGGATTTTTTGGGAAGAATATAACTTCCTCGGACATAAATTCCGCCAAAGAACATTATCTATCTCTTATAATAAATCATGGCATGACCCCAAACACTAGGTGGTAATTTTTCTTTTGTATTGGTGATTTAAATAAATTATTTTAATTTTAAATCTATTAGAATCATATCATTTAAAGGGTGTAATTCTTAGTATAGTCCTTCGTAAATGGCAATAAAATTGTCAAAAGATAATGGCCTGCTTATATAAATTAGTCTTCATTGACCTTCAAATTAATATCCTAAGATTTATTCTTAGATATTATATTTCTCAGCTGTTGGAATTTCTTAATGCAAAAATTATAAAGTTAAGAAATAAAAGAGCTATGAAAATGTACAAATTTAATTGAGAAAAACTTAAGAAATAAAAAAATATGCAATTAATTTTGTTAGAATAAACAAAGGCTAAAAATAAAATAAAATTTAGGCTTGAAAAAACTCTAAAGGCTTAAATAAGCCAAAGCATGCACTCAAAATTATCATAGCATCTTTATAAATCGCAATTAGAGATCTAATTCTTGTTCTTTTAATTTTTGTTCGAATTTCTACAGTGATATATCGAATTTAAGTTCTACTCATTAGAAACAAGTATTGCTTGAATTTATGGTTATTAAACTTTTTTTCTAGTTTTCTTTTCATAGTTATGTTTATATTCAGCATACATTATATTTCTTTTAGCGCTGATATCTAGCAGAAAAATTACACAAAATAACTTTATCAATAGATTTAGGCCTTCTTTTAATTTTATAGCATCTCAGTTTTTTTCTTAAATTTGACTTTTTATTATTGTTGTTTCTCTCATTTTATCTTTTGTTTTATTCTATTTATCTTTCCTAAAATTGTTTTAGGCAATAATTTTTAAGCTTTTGAAGGTAATTTTGCTCAAAATTGGAATGTAAAATTGCAGGTTTAACTTAAATATAATTTACTTAGTTATAAATTTTCTAGGTGTAATTTATTTTGGTTGATTTAACGAAGTTCTTATTTTATTAGATTATAGATTTTCATTAGCTTTTAATCATATTATCCCTGTTATCCTTTTCTTGAATAATGTTTAACTAGCTTTAATTTTATTGTTTAACAGCAACACCTAGTATGATTAAAAATGAGATCCTTAATTATATAGTAAAATAGCTTATAATAGAATAAATTGTTAGTCTTAGTTAAAGAAATGTAAAGTGAGCTAAAGCTAAAGGCTTAATATTAAGAGAGATAGTAAATTTAGTATAAATAAGTAATTTTTAAAGATTTAATCCATAGCTATTATATAAGGTAGCCTGTTTTTAGTTGTTAGAAACTTAATTTTAGTTTGAAATAGATTTATTAAAATAATTAGAAACTTTAGTTTAGTTAATTTATAATGGTAGAAATCAGATTATGCTAATACAATTAAAGATAAGTGCTTAAAATTAGATATTATTTTAGCTTATGATTGCCTTTTAATTAAGCATAATATATATAATTAACTAATTCGAAATCTTTTTTACGCTAAATCTGAGTTATTAATTCATTTTTACTTCAGTTTTTCTTATTGATTACGTATTCAGTAATCAAATTAGTAACTGCCTCATATATGTGTATTAGTTCAAAGTTTGGTAGATCTATTAGTTCTAACCTGTTATTGAGGTAAATGTTATACAATTAAAATTTACATCTTTCTCTTTCTTCCATATATTATTCTCATGTACTTATGATGGGAGTTTCGTCTTATACTCCAGTATTGCAGAATTTACAAATTATGATGTGCTATAAAGCAAAACATGAAGTATTGCTGATTAGGAACCGAAAGATATAGAATAATAGTAGATTAATAAAATGTATTAAGAGTAAATAATAATCTGTTAGATTAGTTTTAAATAGCTTATATTAGCTAATCTAATACTTATATTATCTCATACTACAAAGAAACATATTATGTTAAGTTTACTCTTTCTATTAATTCAGAAAATAGTAATAGAAGATAGTAAAAATATGCTTTCTTTCTTAAAAAAGCTTATAATTTTATTTATATAAAACAACTAATTTTAATAAAGAGAGTATTAATAGTGGTAGCAATATAATTTCTATTTGTATAGAATAATAGAAAAGAAGTAAGTTTAATATAAAGTAAAATAATTTAGGTATTATTAATTAGAAATGATAATTACAAAAATAACATAAATAATAAATATAATATTAGTTTACTATAAAAAGAGAAACTTATCTAAATTTATTTATTACATTTATATATTTTGCTTAGAATCAACATTAAATTATATTAGTTTATTATTTTAAGAGATACCTTTATAAATAAAAAGTTACAATGAAATAGTAGTAAGAAAGTGGATAAATAAAAGAGTTTATCTTATAAATTCTAAAAATGCTTTTTTTTAAAATAATTTGATGTTTTATAATATTTATTCAAACTAATTAATAAGAAACTTACTTTATTTCATATTTTTAATTAGTAAAAAGCTTAAATAAATAATTTTTTGATTAAATGTAAGAGAAAAACAATAATAAATAGCAATAGTTTTTTAAAAGAATTGTAATATTTTATTTATCATTTAAATTAGTCTACAACGAAAAAAGTTTTTATTATTAAGAGTCTTTGATTTAAAACACAAATAAGTAGTAACTAGTAAATGCATATTAAAGTTATTATAATAGGGATATAAATTCTTCGTTATAAGCTTTTGATATAATAATCTATCCTTTTATTTAAAAGTAAAAAGAAATAAAATAATTAAAATTTTAAAAGTTTGTACACTATTAGTTTAATATCTTGTATTGTTTTAAGACAAAAATAAAAAAATCAATGTTTAAGAAGATATTTATAAGTATGCTTAATAAATAATTTATTAGTTTAATTGTATTGAAATTAAGTAAGTAAAATAAAAAAAAAAAAAAAAATGGACGAAATATAGAATTCACTAGTTTTTAATAGTGACTCTTCTTTAATTAATTTCAAAGAAGCTGCAAATTCATAGGAAAAGCATAGGCAGGTGCATTAAAATCTCCAAACGAAAGATTTGGAGTAACTACAAATTAAATAAGTAAACCTAATAATGAATTTATTAAGACAACTACTTAAAAATTGTAGTCAAAAACTGGAAAACAAATTCATACACGTCCCATTAAAACTACTTAGGAACTCTCTTCAACGTGGATATTAATTGTAGCGTATTATGAAAGCGAAATCAACCTATAAATAGATGAACAGATTAACCGCCTAAAATAATACCGCGAAAGATACGAAACGATTAACTAAGAAATCTTTCCAAAAATAAGATATTATCTTAGATAGTTAGAATTCAAAAGATATACCTTCAAATCCTAATTAAAATTCAAATAAAGATATCCTTTTATGGTAGTCAAAAATAACATAAACTTAAGATTCATTTTTGAATAATACTAATTAACAATTCTATTAAATTTCAAATAACGAAATTAATCAGAAATAAAATAATACTACTAATCCTGATAATTCAAATAATCAATATTTACCTGATCTTCAGAGCAAACAACCTTAAAATTAAACTGCTGATTTAAGAAATGTAATATAAAATCAAATAATTAATTAGTCTAATGAGGATTTATTTACCTTAGAAATAAAAGAACTTAAACATAATATATAAAGACTTATAGATAAGAACCAATAATTAAATGAAATGCTAATTAATATAAAAGCAAAATATGAACGAGATATTGAAACATTGATAAGTAACTAAGAAACATCCAAAATATATTATAAAACTTATATAAATAAAATTTATTAGAAATATAAACTATTATAGAACTATTTTTAGTCAATCAAATCTGATATATAGCAATATCACAAAAAAATGCTATCAAAATAACTAGTTCATAAAATTACTTAAACAAACTTCTCCACTTATTACAGTAACTAAATAGTTTAAACAGATGAAATAATTAGTATAGTTCAAGAAATTTAGATATAATAGAAAAACTATGAGAATTAAGTCAATTCAATAGATGAAATATTATCTAATTAAGAGATTCAAATTGAAGCCAATGCTAATTAAAGCTTTACTTAAGCTTAAATGATAGGAGCAAATAATTCACTATGTCAAAACTTTAATAAAATTATAAATTTTACTTAAATTGAAATAGATAACTTTCTAAATAAAACTTAGCAAGGATATCAATAGACTATATTAGAATAGAACTAATATTTACTTCAACAAATTACCTAATAAAAAATAATAATCGAAATTTAACTCCAAGAGTTATATTCTTAATATTAAAAATTATAAAACTAAAATAAGTAATTTATAGATTAAGAATAGAAAGCTTAAATGGAAATTTTAACTTTCAAAATCGAATTAGATAAGTAAATATAATAAAACTATGAAATAAATATAGCTTTTCAAAATTAAATTCTATTAAAAAATAAGGAAATTCAAATGTATAAAGAATTATTTTAGAATTAAATCTAACATACAAAAGAATTCAGTAATTAATAGTAATTTTAGAAGAAGTAATTTGTAGATGCATAAACTTAGACATTATATGGAAATATTTAAACAAAGGATAGTATTATCTAAACAGATAATATAAATAAATAATAAACAGCTATTTTGTGTCAAAAATTTACTCAAACAAATATAATCAAGCAAGACAAGTTAATGTAAACTTAAAATAATTAATAGGAAGCATAAACTAATACTATTATAACATAACATAATAACTAATACTGTCAAATAAAATTGCCAGATGAAGATTTTGTTTTACTATAGCATTAATATCACTAACTCAACTTAAAATTCATTTAAAGTACCCAAAATATGTAGACACTTGAGATAAAAATAGAAGAGTTTTAAAAACTTAATTAAAATTTGAAAGCAGATATATTTAATTATTCTACTAAAAGATGAAAAAAAGATTAATAAAACTAAACAGATTCGATAGATGCTATTTATCAGAATTAAACCTTATCTTCCAATATTAATCTTAATATTCTTAAAAGGAAACATGAAGAAGAAGATAAAACAATTCCGCCAGCAAAACGTATGAGTAAACATAATAATAAAAAAGAGTGTGATTAAATAATATGTTATTTCAATCTGACTAGTCTGTAACTTTAAAAGTTTATTAAATCCGAAACTTGAAGACGTCCATAGTACGAAATGTACAATATATAAGGTAGATATGCCACAGTTACTTAAGATTTAGAATAAGGTACATGTGATAGTGTGAAAAGTAAAATTGATATAGATAGAAAGCTACTTAAAAAATATACGACGTAAGTAATATATATTTTGATACAATATTTTCATTAACATCCTGAGTATGGAAAAAGATTAGTACATATTTAGATTAACCAATAAGGATAGAAAAGCATTTGCATTTACGAAAGTGGTCTATCTGCAGGCTCGGAAAAAATTAGAAAGGACTAATAAATTTAAAAAATAAAGATGGGACATATAAATATTAATGGAATAGCGAGCAAGTGCTTGAATATTGAAGAATTTATCAGAGATAACAGTATAGATATTTTATCAATAAACGAAACCTGATAAAAAGATGACTTTCCTCCAATATTGATAAATGGATTTAAAACATATTTTAAGAACTCAGGAAAAGGAGGAGGTGTATGCTTAATTGTAGGAGAAGAATTTAATAGTACAGAAATACATATATAAGTTGAAAAAGAAATAAATAGATTTATAACAATTAAACTGGATAATATTTTAATCACGTCTTGTTACATGCCTGATAATGGAAAAAGTTAAGATGTTAAAGATTTAGCTTATGAACAACTAAATACATTGCTGAATTTATATAATGATAATCCACATATACTAATGGGAGATTTCAATGCTCTTTTATAAGGCTTCGGTGATAATCCTGAAAATGCTTATGATAATAACATTAGACTATAAGAATTCTTACTATAAAACGATCTTGAGATAGTGAATGATAGCAACATTAATACATGTATTCATAAAGGAACAGGAAAAACGTATTGTAATGATTATATCATTATAAACAACCATTTGAACGTTAATTAGTTTGCAAATTTCACTGCTCATAATAATAGTTTATTTTCTGATCATATTCCAATCACTGTCGACTTTATCAATAATTCTATAGTATATTGGGAAAAGATAGCTCAGAGAAAATATAAAATAAATAGGTTATAAGATGCAATAGATAGGTAAAAATATTAAGAATCTTTCCTACAAACTTATCTAGAATTCTTTTAAATAGATTAAGATAATCTTGAAGATTAATATGAATGTATCAAAAGTAATATTTAAGACAATGCTGATTAAACATTAGGTTCGTTTATTCCAGATTCAAATTATAACAAACTTCCTCGAGCTCTCACAAAGAAATATATAGAGGCAAAAAGAGCTAACTCAGAATATAAGGAAGCTCACGTAAAATTTGGAAGAATAAACTAGCAAGTAACTAATCTTCATGAGGAAGCAAAACGACTTTGGAAAGACTTCAAGTATAATCTATGAAAATTTAAAAAAAACAAAGCAAAAAAGAAATTTCTACTTCTTAATGGAGATTCTAAGGAAATTTTTTCGCAAGCTAAGAAAATTCTAAATCCTTTGAAGAGAAATACTATGAACTTTAATTAAGAAATCAAAAATAAATTCATTGAATCATGGGAAAATTGTGTTTTTAACAAGCATTCTAATCTAACTCAAGAATAGATAAATCTTAGTAATTAAAAAATAGATAAAATATACGATAATATTTAAGAAATTAAAGATTATCCACTCTCGTATTTGTAAGGATTTGATCTTTTTACCATAAAAGAAATATAAGAAATTATAAAAGAAATTCCGAATGGAAAAGCAGCTGGTCCAGATGGAATAAAAGGCGAACTTCTGAAATATGGTGGATAATATTTATTAATAATTCTTCATTCTTTTCTGAATAATATGCTAAGACTTGGAAGAATCCCTTAGGAATTAAATATATCGGTGATAATTCCAATATTTAAAAAAGGAAATAAAGATGATTGGAAAAACTGACGACCTATTTCTCTTATTAATACTATTCTAAAACTATATGATAAAGCTTTAACAAAAAGACTATACAATCTTATTTATTAGAGAAATTTGATTCACCCTTCATAAATGGGATTTATGAAAAACAGATAAACAACTTAATAAATTTGAATAATATAACAAATAATTGATAACTATCGGAAATGTGCTAAAGGTAAGACTAAATTGATAGCAACACTGATAGACGTTGAAAAAATGTTTGACTCAATAGAAAGAAGACTCTTGTTTGATTAACTTAAGAGAGTTAAACTACCACTTGGAATAATAATAGCCTTAGAATCGTTTTATAAAAACCTAAATTCTTCATTTATCATAGATGGTAAGAGTACCAGAACTTTATAATTCAACAATGGAGTTATGTAAGGAAGTTCTCATGGACCAGTTTTAGCATTATTGTATTATGACATAGTAATTAGATATCTGGAAAGTAAAAGTAACTAATTGGGATTTAAATGCCAGGATTCAAGTATTAGCTTCGCTTGTAGAGGATGGGCAGATGATCTTATTCTTCTTTCCAAATCTGCAAAGTAGATGTAGAATTTAATAAATGAAGCAAATAAAGTTTTTGCATGAACACATTTAAAGATTAATATTACCAAATCTGAATGCATCTAATTTCTAAAGAAGAATCAGAAATAATAAATTTTAAATTTATGATTAGGAAATTAACCAATTGCTTAAAAAGAACAAGTAACATATTTAGGAGTTATTCTACATTAGAAGAAGAACTTAAATCCCCATTGCAAAGAAGCTGCATTTAAATATATAGCTGCAATGAAGAAAGCTGTTTTTTAACTGATGAGATATAAGAATGTAACTCCTTGACATTTTAAAACTTTATGTAGACTTTTTACATTACCTAAAGCAGAATATGGAGGAGACTTAGTACCATGAAGTATTCAAAAAGGAGTAACTGGAGTTCTGAACAGAATAGAATCAAGCATGAGATTAATTTCAAGAAAAGCTTTTTAAGTAGCAACTTCAACATTTAATGAATCATGTTATATAGACCTGAATTGATTACCCTTTAAGCACATTATGGCTATAAAATTCTTCAGATTCTACCATAAAATTAAATAAGAAAGTACTGATTTTCCAAGATCAACAATAGGCTCTCTTTTCATTAATATATGGAAAAAAGGATTTCAATACTACGATTAAGTGTAGCAATTATTAGACCTTTATAATATCGATCTGCAGAATTAATAGAATAATACCAATCTTAAAACTTTTACTAAACATGTAAGAGAAAAAATACAACAATATTTCTACAAAGTAGCTACTAAAAAATTTATGAGGATGAAAACAGCTAGAGTATATACTGAATAATTTGGTAATCTTTAACAATTTCCACAAATTACTTATACTAAATTAAACAAATAGTATAAACGAGAAATTATCAGTATATATAAACTTAGAACCTAAACTTATAATTTCCGTAAGGATCTTTAAGATCGTCATTACCCCATTGATAATCCCTATTGTATGTGTGGAGAGTATGAAACTTTCGAGCATATCTTTAAATGTGTGTACTATTCTAATATAATGAATTGATTATCGGAAAATATCGGAAATTATGACTTAAGGCGCCTTATACTATACGATCAAGAATATCTAAACTCATTTTCAAGGTCTAAATTGGAGTATTTAGACTTATAGATCAAAATATTTCATAAGAAGCTAATGACAAGGAGACTTGAGATTCTAGAAATGGAGAAAGCAAAAAAGGGAGAAGCTAAAGATGAATAGAAAGAAGAACTAATTAAAGAAAAATGATGAAATGTAAACAAGATTAAAAAACTATTTAAAAACATTTACTAACGTCTATAATTGAAAGAAGCAATTCTTGCAATTAAAGACGTCAAAAAACTCTTTTAGTTTAAATTTAATTTAATTTAATTTAATTTTTATAACTTACTTCAATAAATATTTAATTAAAATAACTCAATAAATTTTACTTACTTAATTTCATTACAATTAAATTATTTAATTATTTATTAAGCATATTTATAAATATCTTATTAAACATTGGTTTTTCTATTTTTGTCTTAAAACAAGATAAGATATTAAACTAATAGTGTACAAACTTTTACAATTTTAATTATTCTTATCCTTTTATTTTTAAATAAAAGGATAAATTATTATTTCAAAAGTTTTATAATGAAGAATTATATCCTTATTATAATAACTTTAATATACATTTATTAGTTAATACTTGTTTGTGCTTTAAATCAAAGACTCTTAATAAGAAAAAATTGTTTCTTTATAGACCCTTTTTAATGATAAATAAAATATTACCATTCTTTTAAATCTACTGTTATTAATTATTGCTTTTCACTTACATTTAATCAAAAAAATTATTTATTTAAGCTTTTTACTAATAAAATAAAATAAAATAAGTTTCTTATTAATTAGTTTGAATAAATATTAAAAAACATCAAATTATTAAAAAAAAGTATTTTTAGAATTTATAAGATAAACTCTTTTAATTGCACACTTTCTTACTACTATTTCATTAAAACTTTTTATTTATAAAGGTCTCTCTTAAAATAATAAACTAATATAATTTATTACTTATAATGTTGATTCTAAGCAAAATATCTAAATGTAATAAATAAATTTAGATAACTTTATCTTTTTATAGCAAACTAATATTATATTTATTATTTATGTTATTTTTGTAATTATCATTTTAAATTAATAATACCTAAATTATTCTACTTTATATTACACTTACTTCTTTTCTATTATTCTATACAAATATATATTATATTGCTACCACTATTTATACTCTCTTTATTAAAATTACTTGTTTGATATAAATAAAATAATAAGCTTTTTTAAGAAAGAAAGCATATTTTTACTATCTTCTATTATTATTTTCTGAATTAATAGAAAGAGTAAACTTAACATAATATGTTTCTTTGTAGTATGAGATAATATAAGTATTAGATTAGCTAATATAAGCTATTTAAAACTAATCTAACAGATTATTATTTACTCTTAATACATTTTATTAATCTACTATTATTCTATATCTTTCGGTGCCTAATCAGCAATACTTCATGTTTTGCTTTATAGCACATCATCATTTGTAAATTCTGCAATACTGGAGTATAAGACGAAACTCCATCATAAGTACATAAGAATAATATATGGAAGAAAGAGAAAGATGTAAATTATAATTGTATAACATTTACCTCAATAACAGGTTAGAACTAATAGATCTACCAAACTTTGAACTAATACACATATATGAGGCAGTTACTAATTTGATTACTGAATACGTAATAAATAAGAAAAACTGAAGTAATAAATAGATTTTATAGTAAAAGATTACATTAAAGAAATATTAGAAAAAGGAAGAAAAGATACATTGAAAGAATTTTATCATAATAAAAAGTAATTGGCAAATATTTTTTTGGGATTTAATGAACATACATTATTATATAATGAATTAACTAAACAAAAAAAATAGAAACTAAGCAAGAGGAATTTTAGAGAAAAGTTGAATTTAATCTAAGATAAGTGTAAAAAAGATTAACAAACAGTAAAAATGAATTAATAACTCAGATTTAGCGTAAAAAAAATTCGAGATAGTTAATTATATATATTATGCTTAATTAAAAGGCAATCATAAGCTAAAATAATATGTTATTTTAAGCACTTATCTTTAATTGTATTAGCATAATCTGATTTCTACCATTATAAATTAACTAAACTAAAGTTTCTAATTATTTTAATAAATCTATTTCAAACTAAAATTAAGTTTCTAACAACTAAAAACAGGCTACCTTATATAATAGCTATGGATTAAATCTTTAAAAATTACTTATTTATACTAAATTTACTATCTCTCTTAATATTAAGCCTTTAGCTTTAGCTCACTTTACATTTCTTTAACTAAGACTAACAATTTATTCTATTATAAGCTATTTTACTATATAATTAAGGATCTCATTTTTAATCATACTAGGTGTTGCTGTTAAACAATAAAATTAAAGCTAGTTAAACATTATTCAAGAAAAGGATAACAGGGATAATATGATTAAAAGCTAATGAAAATCTATAATCTAATAAAATAAGAACTTCGTTAAATCAACCAAAATAAATTACACCTAGAAAATTTATAACTAAGTAAATTATATTTAAGTTAAACCTGCAATTTTACATTCCAATTTTGAGCAAAATTACCTTCAAAAGCTTAAAAATTATTGCCTAAAACAATTTTAGGAAAGATAAATAGAATAAAACAAAAGATAAAATGAGAGAAACAACAATAATAAAAAGTCAAATTTAAGAAAAAAACTGAGATGCTATAAAATTAAAAGAAGGCCTAAATCTATTGATAAAGTTATTTTGTGTAATTTTTCTGCTAAATATCAGCGCTAAAAGAAATATAATGTATGCTGAATATAAACATAACTATGAAAAGAAAACTAGAAAAAAAGTTTAATAACCATAAATTCAAGCAATACTTGTTTCTAATGAGTAGAAATTACATTTGATATATCACTGTAGAAATTCGAACAAAAATTAAAAGAACAATAATTAGATCTCTAATTGCGATTTATAAAGATGCTATGATAATTTTGAGTGCGTGCTTTGGCTTATTTTAGCCTTTAGAGTTTTTTCAAGCCTAAATTTTATTTTATTTTTAGCCTTTGTTTATTCTAACAAAATTAATTGCATATTTTTTTATTTCTTAAGTGTTTCTCAATTAAATTTGTACATTTTCATAGCTCTTCTATTTCTTAACTTTATAATTTTTGCATTAAAAAATTCCAAAAGCTGAGAAATATAATATCTAAGAATAAATCTTAGGATATTAATTTGAAGGCCAATGAAGAGTAATTTATATAAGCAGGCTATTATCTATTAGTACCTATAGGTATTAGCTTATTTTCTTAAATTTGCTTAATAATTAATATTCCTCTGATTGATTATAAATTTTAGTTTCTTGATTAAAAGTTTGTTCAATTGATGAACTAATTAGTGTTATTATCTTACTAATTAAGATTCTAATTAGCTTTATGCTTCTAATATTTTCTAAATTTACAAATACTTACTCTTTTATTATTTATGCATCTTGCAATATAGATTGTTTTTCATATGATTACACTTTTTATAGAGTTCCGTCTTTTATAAATTTTAGTTCTGATCTAATCTCCAATATTTGTATAGGAATGTTTAGCTGTATAGGTAAATATTGAGGGTAATTTTTTGAATAATTGGAGTCTTGGACTATCTATGTTCTGTTTACTTAAAAAGGTTAAATTACTTGATTAATTTTGAATAATTTAAGACTTGACTGTAATGAAGGGTTACTATGAACTCTTTTCTTGGCTCTATTTTAATAAATAGACACTTACATTTTATTAATTTTTAAATTAAATTAATTAAAAAAAAGAAAAGCTAATCCTTAATTTATTGAAGCAAGTAAATCATTATCAACTTAATAAAAGTTACTAAACAATTGTATTAGCTCTAGAGATTAAATGTCATTATAAATCAGTTATAGAATCAGTAAAACTTACCATTTTGCGATACTATTTGTAAGCAAGTAGTGAACAGTTAACTTGCAAGAATGAGGAAGAGATTTAATTCTTAATAGAATAATATAAACATTAGAAGTAACAAAGGAAGACTATGATGAGAACACTTTAATATCACTAATATGTATAATTATAACCTAATTTAAATAAAACTTAAAAGTGTAAATTTCAAGCTAATTAAAATTCTTAAATGGTATACTCACTAAAATAAACTTAGATAAATTAAGACTAAATATTTTACAAAATGTATCTTTTTATAGTTTTCCAAACAAAAGTTAATTACTAAAGATAGTTAATAAAAAGGAATATAAATATAATTTAAATTAGGAAAACTATAAATAATCTAAAAATCTAGCTTATTTTAATGCCTAAGCTTCAAATAATTCTATAGCTATCTATATCATCTTTTTATGTTTTAATCTTTTGTAATGTTTAAGATTAATAAATGATGATGTGCTATAAAGCAAAACATGTAGTATTGTTGATTAGGAACAATAAGATATAGAATAATAGTAGATTAATAAAATATATTAAGAGTAAATAATAATCTATTAGATTAGTTTTAAATAACTTATATTAGCTAATCTAATATTTATATTATCTCATACTTATTATAAAGAAACCTATTATGTTAAGTTTACTTTTTCAATTAATTCAGAAAATAATAATAGAAGATATTAAAAATATTTTTCTTTCTTAAAAGCTATTTATTTTCTTAGTAGCGAATAACTTATTTTAATAAAGAGAGTATTAACAGCGGTAGCAATATAATATAGATTTATATAGAATAATAGAATTAAGATTTTATCTTTAAATAATCTAGAATAATTTAGGTATTATTAATTTAAAATGATAATTACAAAAATAACATAAATAATAAATATTAGTTTGCTATAAATGAGAAAGTTATCTAAATGTATTAATTATAACTAATCTAATATCTTTATTAATTAAAGAGAAATTAAATAATAACTAATAAAGCTAAAAGGATAAAATTTTAAGTATTTAATAAACAAAATTAAACATATTAAAGCTTATTTTAATAATAAAATTAAATATTACTATTTAATAATTGTAAGATAAAATTAGTGATACACCATTTATAGTTAGTTTAAATATTTACTTTCTACTACTTATATTTATTACATTTATATATTTTGCTTAGAATCAACATTAAAATAAATAAATTAGTTTATTATTTTAAGAAAGACCTTTATAAATAAAAAGTTTTAATGAAATAGTAGTAAGAAAGTGGATAAATAAAAGAGTTTATCTTATAAATACTAAAAATGCTTTGTTTTAAATAATTTGATGTTTTTTAATATTTATTCAAACTAATTAATAAGAAACCCAATTTTATTTCATTTTATTTAATTAGTAAAAAGCTTAAATAAATCATTTTTTTTGATTAAATGTAAGTGAAAAGCAATAATTAATAACAATAGCTTTAAAAAAATTGTAATATTTTATTTCTCATTTAAAAGGGTCTATAAAGAAATAAGGTTTTCTTATTAAGAGTCTTTGATTAAAAGAACAAATAAGTTGTAATTAATGGATGCATATTAAAGTTATTATAATAAGGATATAATTCTTCGTTATAAACTTTTGAAATAAAAATTTATCCTTTTATTTAAAAGTAAAATGATATAAAATAATTAAAATTTTAAAAGCTTGTACACTATTAGTTTAATATCTTATCTTGTTTTAAGACAAAAATAGAAAAATCAATGTTTAAGAAGATATTTATAAGTATACTTAATAAATAATTTAATTGTTTAATTTTATTGAAATTAAGTAAGTAAAATTTATTGAGTTATTTTATTTAAATAGTTATTTAAGTAAGTTATAAAATTAAAATGGAGAAAAAGGAAACGGAGAAAAAAGAAAAGCAATTTACTAAAAGTATTTTTTTAAGAAAACTTTTAAGAGCGAGAAGCCACATCCTGGGGAAAATATCTCTACTTCATTTTAAGTATGAAATTCTGCCTAACTTATGCTACTAAAAGTTAATAAATAAGATCAGTCATGACCAAAGTAAAGGTATTTCTTTAATATTTTTTAGACTAAATCCTTACTGGTCACACTTAGCCTGTGTAATCGGTAGCCATATCAAGTGACCTGAATTGAATTGTATCAGGTTCAGGATATCCTGAAAATTCGATAAAGATCTGGAATTTCCAGACAGGTGCTCTCCTAAAAACTATAGCAGGACATACTTCTATTGTTTTATCGGTAGTAATCTCCCCAGACTCTAGTTACTTAGTATCAGGATCTTCTGACTAAGCCATAAAGATCTGAAACTTATAGACTGGTGCTCTCGTAAGAACTTTAACGGGGAATACTTCTCATGTTTACTCGGTAGCAATCTCTAATGACTCTAGCTACATAGTATCGGGATCTGGAGATAAAACCATAAAGATCTGAAACTTATAGACTGGTGCTCTCTAAAGAACTTTAACGGGACATACTAATGCAGTTATATCGGTAGTAATCTCCTATGACTCTAGATATATTATATCGGGATCTGGTGATACAACTATAATGATTTGGGATTTCTAGACTGGTCAGCCTGTGCGAGCTCTTACTGGGCATTCTTATTCAGTTTTATCGGTAATAGTGTCTAAGGATAATAGGTATATAATATCTGGTTCTCGGGACAGTACAATTAAAATATGGGAGTTCTCTTCTGGTTAGTGTATTCGTACTCTTCAAGGTCACGTAGATGGTGTACGAAGTATTCAGTTAAGCGTTGATTCAAGTGTTATCTTTTCTGGTTCATGGGATAAAACAATCAAGATATGGAACTTTGATAAGGGTGAGTGTATATAGACTTTGTAAGGGCATACATCGTATATATATTCTATGGCATAGAGTGTTGATAATAGATGGTTGGTATCGGGAGCTAGTGACAAGACGATTAGAAAGTGGAGAGTTTCAAATTGAGTAACTTGCTATTTGACTTAATTAAATTTTACGATTAAATATATAAGATATTAGTTATTCATTTAAATGAATGTTTAATGATAACTATGTTTTTTGTTATATGAAATGTTTGCTTTATTTATTAAAAGGTTGTATATTCTTAAATATTCTTGTTTTAAAAAAAGTTTGAGTAATATAGGTTATAGAAATTAGTGAGGTATGTTGATTTAAAGTGGTAATGTTTAAAAATATTAAAAATATAATTTTGTTAAACGAAGACGTATAATAAGTTTAAGTTTAATTTTATTCTATAAAATTTTAAAGATTTATTTTTAGATTTTGTAAAAATTTCAAGTTAAACAAAAATTTTCACTTTTTTTGTGGAGTAGTTAAAATATTATTTATAAGGTTAAAGTTAGTTTATAATTTTGATTATTAATTATTAATTAAAAAATTTAATTAAGTATTTCATTTATTTTATTTTTAATTAAATTTTGTTTTTTTATTATTTATTTTTTATGATTGATATTTATTATTGCTTATTATTATTTATTAATTATAATTAATTATTATTAATTATTATTTATTATCATTATATATATAAAATGGCTTCTAAGAAATGACAGAACTTTGAACAAAACATTTAAACAGGAAAATTCTCTAAAAAATAAAAAAGCGAAATAATTACAATGAGTGGAAGTGAGAAATATGATTGATATGACGAACATTAACCATTTGGAAATCCAGAATTAAAAAAACTTCCGACACAAACTCAAATAGAAATATTATCTAAGTCATTAAAAGAGTTTATGTTTAAAAATAGATACCTCACTGATAAAGTAGAAAAATTAGAAAAACTAATAACGTCTTTACTTGAGAAACAATATTAATAATCATAAGAAATAGAAAAAAAACTGGAACAAAGAATTCTTTAAATTTAATAATAAATTCAGGTTACGCCTTTTTCGATTTAACAGAATTAATCAGATCCTATGGAAATAGAAAATGAAGCCTCAAATTAAAATAAACAGTAAACGTTTATTTAAAATAAGTAGTAAATTTAAATTAAATAAGTGTTACAGGAATAATAGTTTAAAAGAAGAATAAAATGCTACGTGTGCAATAAATAACACCAATGAAAATACTGGTACTAACTAAGCTAAATTTAAAGAAAGAATAAATAAGATATTTTTAGAAAACTATTTAGGATATATCCAACATAAAGCGGAAAAATTTATAGAAAAAAATTCTTTAATTCAAATCTTAATCCTTGGAGAAATAATTAGGAACGGTAAGTGCAAGACAAAAACTATTCCGAATATTAAAGGATGATGCACTAATGAAGTGCTACACCGCCTAGCTAAGCCTAGTAGGAATTCAAGACAAACTAATAGAGACAAGCTGATAGAATAGGTCAGATGGCTGACTACTAAGGCTTTAACAAAGCTTTTTAACTTTTTAACTTTTTTTTTAAAACAATTCTTTTATAAGATAAACAGTGATAAGATGATATTATAATTTAAAAATAAATTTTTTTCTGCAAATTTATTTATAAAAAAAACTTAATTTTATGTGAGATTAATTGAAAATGTGCAAGAATTTGAGGAAATATAAAATAAATAGCTTATAAGATGCAATATATCATCAAAAATATTTAGAATTTTTCCTGCAAACTTATCTAGAATTCTTTTAGATAGATTAAGATAATCTTGAAGTTTAATATAAATTTATCAAAAATAACATCTAATACAATGCTGATTAAACATTACCATCCTTTATTCCAGACTCAAGTTATAACAAATATCTCCAGATCTTACTAACAGATATGTACGCCTAAAAGGGCTAACTCAGTATATAAAGAAGCACATATTATATCTGGAAGAATCAACTAATAAGTAACTAATCTTCATGAAAAAGTGAAACAACATTCTGAATGACTTCTAGTCTAATTTGTGAAAGTTTGAAAAAACAAAGCAAAAAAGAAACTTTTACTTCTAAATGGAGATGCTAAAGAAATATTTTTACATACTAAGAAAATTAAAAAGCCTAAAATAATAAATTAAATGAACTTTAATTAAGAAATCAAAAATAAATCCATTGATTCATGGGAGAATTGTACTTTTAACAAACATTCTAATCTAACTAAATAATAAATAAATCTTAGTAATTAAAAAATAAATAAAATATAAGATAGTATTTAGGAAATTAAAGATTATAAACTCTCATATTTATAAAGATTTTATCTTTTTACCATACAAGAAATACAATAATTATAAAAGAAATTAAAAATGGAAAGGCAGCTGTTAAGACAGAATAAAAAGTGAACTTCTGAAATATGGTGGATAATATTTGATAATAATTCTTCACTCTTTTCTGAATAATATGTTAAGATTTGGAAGAATCCCTTAGGAATTAAATACATTGTCGATAATTCCAATATTTAAAAAAGGAAATAAAGATGACTGGAAAAACTGACTACCTATTTCTCTTATTAATATTATTATAAAACTATATGATAAAGCTTTAACAAAAAGACTATACAATCTGCTTTATTAGAGAAATTTGATTCACCCTACATAAATGGGATTTATGAAAATTAGATAAACAACTTAATAAATTTGAATAATATAACAAATAATTGATAACTATCGGAAAAGTGCTAAAAGTAAGACTAAATTGATAGCAACACTGATAGATGTTTAAAAAATGTTTGACTCAATAGAAAGAAGACTTTTATTTGATTAACTTAAGAGAGTTAAACTATCACTTGGACTAATAATAGCCTTAGAATCGTTTTACAAAAACCTAAATTCTTCATTTAAAATAGAGGAAAGAACATCAGAACATTATAATACAACAATGGAGTTATGTAAGGAAAGCCATATGGACCATATGACATAGTAATTAGATATTTGGAAAGTAAAAATACCTGATTGGGATTCAAATGCCAGGGTTGGAGTATTAGCTTCGCACGTAGACGATGAGCAGATGATTTGATTCTTCTTTCCAAAACTGCAAAGTAGACGAAGGAGTTAATAAATGAAACAAGTAAGCATTTTTACATAAACTCAATTAAAGATAAAATTTATCAAATCTGAATGCATCTAAATTTTAAAGAAACATTAAAAATAATAAAATTTAAATTTATGATTAGATAATTAACCAATTATTTAAAAGGAAAAAGTAACGTATTTAGATGTAATGCTACATTAGAAGAAGAATTTTAATCCTCATTGTAAAGAAGTCGCGTTCAAGTATTTAGCTGCAATGAAAAAAGCTGTTTTTTTAACTAATTAGATATAAGAATGTGATTTCTTGGCATTTTAAAACTTTATGCAAACTTTTTACATTACCTAAAGCAGAATATGGAGAGAACTAGTACCATGGTGTATTCAGAGAGGAATAACTTGAGTTTTGAATAGAATTGAATCAAGTATGAGAATGATTTCAAGAAAAGCATTTTAAGCAGCAACTTCAGCAATTAATAAGTTATGTTTCATAGATTTAAACTGGTTATCTTTCAAACACATTATGACAATAAAGTTTTTTAAATTCTATTATAAAATGAAATAAGAAAGCATTAATTTTCCAACATCGACAATAGGCTCTCTTTTCATTACCAACTGAAAAATTTGATTTCAATGCTATGATAAAGTTTAGCGATTATCAGACATCTATAGTATCGCCCTGTAGAATTCCAAGATTAGTAGAAATTAAAAAATGTTTACTAAATATATAAGAGTCAAAAAAGAACAATATTTGTATAATACAGCTACTCAAAAGTTTAAGAGCTAAAATATATACTAAGCAGTTTAGTAATCTTAACCAATTTTTAGTAATTACTTACACTAAGTTGAACAAATAATTTAGACAAGAAATTATCAGTATATATAAACTTAGAACCCAATCTTTTAATTTTAGAAAAGATCTTTAAGATCTTGATTATCCTATTGATAATCCCTACTGTATATGTGGAGAGTATGGTACATTTGAGGAGATTTTGAAATGTATATACTATTCTAATATAAGAGATTGAGAATTATGACTTAAGACGCATTATAATATATGATTAAGGACTTATAAACTCCTTTCTAAAGTCTTATTTTAGATATTTAGATTTCTAAATAAAAAGATTTTACAAGAAACTTATATCAAGAAGATTAGAATGATTAGAAATGGAAAAAGTAAAAATGGAGAAATAAAAGATGAGACTATAACAAGAGTAATTAAAAATTGATGAGTTCAAGATTATATTAAAAAGCATTAAAAACATTTACTAATGTCTATAATTGAAGCAATTCTTGCAGTTATAGATGTCAAAAAATAATTTTAGTTTAAAATTTAAAATTGAAATAAACAGTTTCATACAATAACTCTTTTATTAAAGTTAAATATTATTACTAAATAGCTTTAATTTATAGCATTCATTTTTATAAATAAATATTAAAATTTAGGTTCTAAAAACTAATTAAATTGCTAAGCCATTTAAATAACTCTTTATTTAACTATAATTAATAAAACATAGAGAATATAAAGGAAGAAATATCTAAAAGGAATTGAAGTTCTAAGTAAACCAAAGGAAACTTTAGCTTTATTACTTTAATAATATAAAATTCTAAATGATAGCAAAATATAGTTTAAAATAATCCTTTATAATAGTAAGATATTAATATTAAAAATACTATATCAAAAATCTAAAATAATTCAATAATTATATGCTAGAATTAATTATCTTTGTATCAATTTAAAACTAATAAAGAGGATGCTTTTCATAATTTTGATAAGAGTTTTAAATAATTGGTTAACAATAAGCATTTGATTACTAGATTATAAAAATATAAAAGTTCTCATTTGATAATTAATGTCTACAATAATTAAAACAATAATTTAGTGAATTAAAAAGTAAATATAGTTAAACATACCTTTAGAGATAACTGTATAAAATAAAATTAATAAAGAATTATCAATAATTATAAATTTAATGAATGTATAATTTTTAGTTCTAAGTAATATAAGTAATTATAATAATAATCTTAACTAACTTTTATTATAAGTTAAGTATAAATTATTAATTTATATAAATTTAATTAAACATAATTATGTAAAATTAATTATTTTATAATTGTCAGTTTAAACAAATTTAAATATAAGCCATTATTATTCATTTCCTAATAATAACAAAATTATACTTACATCAAATATTTAACTATAATTCAATTACTTTATTTCTTTAAAAACATATTTTAACTAAAACTATCCTTTAATATTATAAATGCTAAAACATTCAATTTTATCCTATCATTTTTATTATTTATATATATATCAACTATTATATTAGAAAGGCCCATATACCTTACAATTAATCAAATTAATTATAATTATTAAAATTATTTATTTTTATTTTTAAAAATTAATCATTTCAAAATCTTATTCACTATTTAAAACTTTAAATCATAAGTAATAATAATCAACTATAACACTTTAAATATTTAGACTTAATTCTATAATTATTGCCTTTCAACCATCCAAATTAACCTAAATTTAAAACTTTCTATATTTCATTCATGATTCTCTTTCACTCTCATCGTTATAAAGAATTTTTTAGCTCATTAAATCTGTTAATGGGTTTTTAATATAATCTATTTTCTCTTCACTTTAGTTCTTAAAAATTTAAATGGTTTTCTAAATATTATTGATGAAATTTTTTATGTACTTATCTAATTTAATTATCTTATCTTTTGTAAACTATTTATTAATATAGCTTAGTCATATAAAACAAGTCTTTTACACTATTTTCCGTTAATTATTTTAAGTTTATTAAAAAATTTTTAAATATCTGTAAAAAGATTACGTTTGAAAATGTGCTCAAACGTATCAAATTCCTATCTACTTAAGAAAAGTTTAATAAATTGAGTTTTGATATATAGATGATTCAGTTCATATTAAAAATTATAAATATAAGTAATTAATTTTTAGATTGAAATAGTTTCTTAAATTAGATGTCTATTGTATTTAGCGTATATTATTAAAGAATAAACTTTTTATATATTTCATATTAAATCAGCAAATCTTTTTGCTGTTGATATGACGGCATTTCTTTAAAGGCATTCTTAGAATAATTTTTTTAAAGTTAAATATTGCTATGCTTATTAAACTCTTTGAAATCATCAATTATAATATCTATTTGCAAATATTCATAAGTAAGCAAGGTTTCGATTATCTTGGCAACTCTTCATTTTTAATAAATAGTTATCTTACTTCAGATTTATTTCTTTGCTCTGATTTTGAGAATAAAGATTAAATGGTGTAATTTTTATCTTTTTACTAAGTAGAATTATTTTTGTTAAATTGGAGCTAGCATTGCTGATATTATAATGAAAGGTAAAAATCAACTATTATTCCCAACACTAGTGCAATATTTAATGACTTATAGATAGCTAATCTAAATCTTTCTCTTACACATGTTGTTCTTAAATTTAAATTTAACTAAAAGAGTCTTGAGACATCTTTTCATTGTTGGAATTACTTCCTTCAATTAAAGATGTTATAATGTTTTTTAAAAGTTTTTCAACTCAACACTTTCTACTTTATCTTCTTCTTCAGCTTTATTATCTTCTTCATCAGTTTATTCATTCTAATCTTCCACTTGCTCATCTTTTTCTTCTTGTTCTTCTTTTCCTTCCTTATTTTCATTATTCTCTTCATCTTTATCTTGCTCTTTCGCTTCTTTACCCTTAGTCTCAGAACTTTCTTATTATAAGTTTTTTTCTAATTCGAATAATTCTAATCTCCTTTTAAGTAACATCCTATGGAAAATATTAATTTGCAGATCAATGTATTCTGCTTTGTTTTTTGGAAATTAATTGATATAATTTGGTCATAGGTTATTAATTTTCTAATTTCGCATTTTCCAATTTTTGCTATTAACTATTCTCACATATCTATATAGCAATCGCATTCCAGAATATGTTAAAATTAATAAAATCTCCACACATACAATGGGAATTCTCAACTAAATAATGTCTGTCTTAAAGATCCTTACGTTGTAACTTTAGGTTCTGAGTTTGTATATACTAATTATTTCTTTTTGATACTATTTATTTAGTTTTGGATAGGTAATTTACGGGAATTATTATTATTATTCTAATTATTCTATAAATAACTTTGCAGTGGGCCTCCTTTTAGTCTTTTAATAGTTACTTCATAAAATTTATGTTGAATCTTACTTTTAATATATTTTGTAAAAGTATTAAAGCTACTATTATATTCCTAATTATTAATATCTATTTCGTAACATTCAGATAGTCTTGTTACTTAATCTCTCTATAAATATCCTTCTTACCAATTGTTCTTAAAAAGGGAATTACTTATTAATTAATTCTTCCTAACTACGCGTGAGTTTCTTTATATACTTGATTAGCTCTTTTAACTTCAATATACTTCTTTATGAGGTCTTTTGTAAGTTTATTATATTTAGGGTCTGGAATAAATGAACCTAATATTTCATCTGCATTATATTATATATTGCGTTTAATACATGAGTATTAATCCTCTAAATTATTCCTATCAATTTGAAAAATTCATTATAGTTTCAAAAAAATATTCTTAATATTTCTATCTGTCAATAGGGCCTTCCAGCCTGTTAATTTTATATTTTCCTAAAGTAATTATGTCCTAATAGACAATTGTGTTCAAGAGAAAATTTACCCTAATTGATATGTGATCAGTAAATAGTTAGTTATAATAAGCCTAGAAGTTTTCAAATTGATTAATATTCAGATGATTGTTTATTACAATATAGCCATTACAATACATAAAATATGTTACTTTATGTATGTAAGTGTTGCTGTTCATATTATTTACTATTTCAAGATACTTCTGAATAAGAAATTCCTAGAATCTGTTTGTACTATCATAGTCATTATTAGGATTATCTCCATAATCTTATAGGGAAGCATTGAAATCTCCCATTAGAATATGTGGATTATTTGGGAATTTATTAAGTAGCAAATTAATATAGTCATATGCTTGGTCTTTTATGTTCTCATTTTAGCTATTATCTGGCATGTAACAGGACGTAATAAATATATTGTCCAGTTTGGCTATGATAAATCGATTCTAGGATACATCAATTATATTAGTTTCTTCAGTACTATTGAGTTCTTCTTTAATAACTAGATATACACCTCTTCCTTTTCCTGAATTTTGTAATAAGTCCTATAACCTTATATTAATATTGGATAGAAATCTTGTTTTTACCAAGTTTCATTAATTGAAAAAATGTCAATACTATTTTCTCTTATGAATTCTTCTACTTTATATAGTTTACTTGCTAATCCATTTATGTTGACATATCCAATCTTAATTTGATTGACGCAACTTCTTTTTTAGTGATTATCTTGATCTAAATTAATTTGTTTTCCTTGTTGATTTAGTTAAGAGCCTCCTTTCAACCCAGGTTCATAAATTAAAATTTCTTTTTTTGTCCCCTCATTTCAAGATGAATATTTTTTTAATGTTATTTATTTTAGTCATAAAATTAAATTATAATATAGAGATATTTTCAGCTATATATCTTTAATAATCTCTTATCAATGTTAATTTTAACTACTTGACTGTCAATCTATCCTTTATCAAGTCCTTAGTCAAATACAACGTATCTGCTTTAAATTATAGTTTGGAAATTAGTTCTTCTTCAAAAGTTAGATATTATAAAGTCTCTTAGCTATTTTAACATTGTAATTTTTTATAAAAGCCTAATTTTGTTCCATTTTATTGATATGTTATTTAGTAGATGGAAAATATGGATCTGGATATTTTCTCTTTAATTAATTTATAGAATCTTATTCCAAAGAATTTCTTAAGTATCCTATTTTAGATTTTATAAATGAGAGTTGCTGAAAATCTAAAAAGATTATTCACAGAATTTTATGGATAGAAATGTTAAATTGGAAGAAATTTACTACTTTAAAATTTGGCTCTATTTCAGATTTTCCATTAAAGTATATTTTTCTGATGCAAATTTATCAAAAGCTTTAAATTGATTAGTTGCTCGTTAATTTATCATATTATTTCTACAATTTTATGTATTTAGAATCAATAAAGTCACACTAGGAAATTTAATTCAAATGTAGTAGGTCTGTTCCAGTAGCCGTATCTAAATTCTAAATAATTGTTTTAATTTTTTAATCACTAGATTAAATTTCAACCTGTGTGTAATCATTCTATAGTTAAGGTATTTTTGTTTATCTGAAAGCATCTTTAAATTCTTGGATATACTTATTTTTTACAAATATAATGAACTTAATATGCTTTAATAATTCAATTCTTTAAGTTATTGATTCTATTAAAGATTATTATATAAATCCTATTTCTAAGAATATTTCTTTTCTCATTCAAAGTTAAAAATTTAAAGTTAGCTTTATAATATTTATACTTAATCAGTTACTTTTTAATTTTAAGATTTTAGTTATTAATTATAATTAAAAATATAGTTTAATTCAAGTTCAATATTAGCTTTTATTATCAAACTTCTTAAAGTAGTTACTAAATATGTTGTTATCCAGAAAATTACTATTAGTAGAATGAAATTTATTGATTTAAATATTCCTATTTTGAATATAATAATGATTCTTCAGTTTATGCTTGATCAATTTCTAATTTATCTATTGCGTTTACGCTTCTTAATTTATAAAAACTCTATTGTTAGTTTAAGTTCTTTATTCAATACATTTTATTATAAAATCTGTTTAAACAGTTATCTCTTTAGAATTAACATAAGTTGTTTATACTGATTATTCGTGAATTCTTATTTACTTTTTGGATTAAAATGAAAACTAATTCCTCTCAAACCTTTATTTAAAAATGTTCTAAAGTAGTTATTAATTATGTTTTACTAAAGAAAGATATTATTTATAAGTAGCATTATCTAATGAAATAGTTCAGTTTAATCTTCTACTTTAAAATTATTAATAGGTTATTTTTTATCTGTTATAATATTTAATTATTTTTAAATAGCTTTTCCTAATAATATTATAAGGCAAATTTTAGTAACTAATTTTATTTTTTTGTATTTCTAATTAATTTTATTAATATATGCTTTATAATATGCTTTTGATGATTCTTAGTTATTTATCAAGGTTTATTTTTCTAGTTCCTATTTTGTTTCTGTACTATCTAATTTTTCATTTAATAAAAAGTTCTTATCTATTAGTCTTTATATATCCTATTTAAGTACTTTTATACCTAAAAAAAATTAAATTTCATTAAACGAATTATTAATTGCTTAATTTTGAATTGCATTTATCGGGCCACCATTTTATTATAGTTGTTTATTTTAATTCTAAAGATCAGATAAATAGTGATACTTTGAATTAACAGAAATAATATTATTGTCTTACTTTTAACTGTTTTTATTACATTCAATTTAATCTAATTTGATTACTGTTATTCAAAAATAAATCTTAAGTTTATGTACTTTTTTTATATTGTAAAAGGATATTTTTATTTAAATTTAATTCAGATTTGAAAGCTTATCTTAAGAGATCGGAGTGTCTTAGATAATATCTTCATTTTTCAAAGATTTTTTGGACGATCTTTTTGTTTCTTCTGCGGTAATATTTTAGGCGTTTAAACTAGTTTTCTACCTATAGGTTTATTTTTCTTTCAATAGATGCCAAAATTGATGTCCACGATGAAGAGAATTTCGAAGTGATTTCAGTGTAACGCGTAAGAATTTATTTTATAGTTTTTGACTACAGATATTTAGTAATTTTCTAAATAAATCCATTATTATGTTTACTTATTTTATTTGTATCAACTCCTTTTCTTTTATTTGGAGGTTTTTATGCACCTGCCTGTGTTTGATCTATCAGTTTGCAGCTTCTTAATAATCAATTAAAGAAGAGTCGCTAGTTAAAACTAGTGAATTTTAAGTATTTTCCATTTTTTTAATTTAACCTGGTGCTTATAATGAATAATCATTAAACCACAATTATACAGTTTCTTTTGTATACATGTATTAACGTTACTATCATTCATTATTTCAAGGACATTTAGCAGGAGAAATTCTTATAATCTATATGTATTATCAAATTATTTTCAGGATTGTCTACAAAACCTTATAAAAGGGTGTTGAAATCTCCCGTCAGTATATGTTGATTCTCATAAAACTTATTTAGCAATGTGTCAAGAAGTTCATAAGCTTAATCTTTGATATCTTAATTTAAAAAGTATTGTTAAACATTTTTATATCTATCAAAACTCTAACCCTTTTTTTTAATTTATCCATCCCGAAAATCTTCTGTAGTGTAAGACTCAGAGCTAAATATAAAAAATAATTGTTCACAATTTCATTCTTTACTTTCTTTTCTCTCCTTTTTAATTGAGATCCTGTTCAATTAAGTAAATTCTTATAAAATTTAAAAATTTTATCACTAGTTTTTTCATTTACTCGAAAAGAAATTCAAATTTAAAAAATTTTAATTCCAAGTAAAAAAATGCATTTTTATCAAAAACATAAACAATAACTTTTGTTTTTTATCATTTCAAAAAAATTAAACTTATCAAATTTTTTTCTTGAAATAAAAAAGCAACAAAAAGTTTGCTAAAATTTTTCAAATCAAATATTTTTCCTTAAAACAAAAATAAGTGTTTTCATTTTTACAAAATACCATTTAAAAAAAAGATTTACAAATTCTAATTATACTAAAAAATTTTTTAAATTCCTATTTTTTCAAAAATCTTATATATTTGGAATTTTTTTTTAATTTTATTCCCTTTTTAGTTTTTTTATTCCGAAATAAAAAAATTTATTACTATTCAGAATTTTTATCCCGAAATAATTAAATTTATTCCGTTCCGAAAATCTTTGGTAGTGTAAAACGCTGAGCAAAAAATAAATTTTTCATTTTCATTAAATCTATGCTTTGAAATTGAAACATAATTCAAAAAACTTACCATCAGAAAAAATAATTTTTCAATCGGAAACAATAAATATTAAACATAAAATTAAAATTTTATAATAATAATAAATAATAATTAATTATAATTAATTATTATTAACTATTATTAATAAATAATAATAAGCAATAATAAATATCAATCATAAAAAATAAATAATAATAATTGAAAAGATGGTGGGAGCTGATAATGACCTTCGTGACGACACTTTCTGGTTTTATGGCTAGGAACAATTTCCTTTTGTTTCGCTGAGAAAGTCCCTGGTCAGAGTCAGTTTCCTAAGGGAACACTGTCTTTAAGATTATCCGCTCTTTGTAGGGGCTTGAAGCCTGGCTGCTCATAGCGATGGAGCTCCCTAGCATCTGTGCCTTGAGCACAACAGGATATCTCCGTTATTCTATAAAAAGAGAGCGTCGGGTCGTGCAATCGGAAAGGAGTTTCCGATCCAAAAACTTTTTTAGTTGAAATTAATTAATTAAAAAATAAATAATAAAAAACGAAATTTAAAAAACAAAATTTAATTTAATTTAAATAAAATAAAATACTTAATTAAATTTTTAATTAATAATCAAGATCATAAAGTAACTTTAAACTTATAAATAATATTTTAACTACTTCACAAAAAAAATCTAAAATTTAAACTCAACTTGAAATTTTTACAAAATCTAAAAATAAATCTATAAAATTTTATAGCATAAAATTAAACTTAAACTTATTTCATATCTTCATTTAACAAAATTATATTTTTAATATTTTTAATATTACCCACTTTAAATCAACATACCTCCCTAATTTCTATAACCTATATTACTCAAACTTTTTTTTAAACCAAGAATATTTAAGAATATACAAATTTTTAAATAAATATATAAAGCAAACATTTCATATAACAAAAAACATAGTTATCATTAAATATTCATTTAAATGAATAACCAATATCTTATATTTTTAATCGTAAAATTTAATTAAGTCAAATAGCAAGTTACTCAACTCGAAACTCTCCACTTTCTAATTGTATGGTCCTGTCCTCCCGATACCAACCATATATTATCAACACTCAATGCTATAGAATGTATATCATCTGTATGCCCTTATAAAGTTTATATACACTCACCCTTATCAAAGTTCCAGATCTTGATTGTTTTATCCCATGAACCAGAAAATATAACACTTGAATCAACACTTAACTGAATACTTGATACATAACTTGAGTGACCTTAAAGAGTACGAATACACTAACCAGAAGAGAAGTCCCATATCTTATTAGTACTGTCAACAGAACCTGATAATATATACCTATTATCCTTAGACACTATCACCGATGAAACTAATTCTGAATGCCCAGTAAGAGTTCGCATAAGCTGACCAGTCTAGAAATCCCAAATCTTTATAGTTTTATCACCAGATCCCGATATAATATATCTAGAGTCATAGGAGATTACTACCGATCAAACATATAAAGTATGTCCAGACAAAGTCCTTTAGAGAGTTCCATTGTGGAAATTTCAGATCTTTATGGTTTTGTCATGAGATCCCGATACTATGTAGCTAGAGTCATTAGAGATTGCTACCGAGTAAACATGAGAAGTATTCCCCGTTAAAGTTCTTACGAGAGCACCAGTCTACAAATTTCAGATCTTTATAGTTGAATCACCAGATCCTGATACGATATAATTAGAGTCAGGGGAGATTACTACCGATATAATAGTAAAAGTATGTCCTGTTATAGTTCTTTGGAGAGTACCTGTCTGGAAATTCCAGATCTTTATCGAATTTTCAGGATATACTGAACCTGATACAATTCAATTCAGGTCACTTGATATGGCTACCGATTACACAGGCTAAGTGTGACCAGTAAGGATTTAGTCTAAAAAATATTAAAGAAATACCTTTACTTTGGTCATAACTAATCTTATTTATTAACTTTTAGTAGCATAAGTTAGGCAGAATTTCATACTTAAAATGAAGTAGAGATATTTTCCCTAAAATGTGGCTTCTCGCTCTTAAGATTTTTCTTAAAAAAATACTTTTAGTAAATTGCTTTTCTTTTTTCTCCATTTCTTTTTTCACCATTTTAATTTTTATAACTTACTTAAATAAATATTTAAATAAAATAACTCAATTAATTTTACTTACTAAATTTCAATAAAATTAAGCAATTAAATTATTTATTAAGCATACTTATAAATATCTTCTTAAACATTGATTTTTCTATTTTTGTCTTAAAACAAGACGAGATATAAAACTAATAGTGTACAAACTTTTACAATTTTAATTATTTTATTTCTTTTTACTTTTAAATAAAAGGATAAACTATTATTTCAAAGTTTTATAACGAAGAATTATATCCTTATTATAATAACTTTAATATGCATCCATTAATTACAACTTATTCGTGCTTTAAATCAAAGACTCTTAATAAGAAAAAATTATTTCGTTGTAGACCCTTTTAAATATAAATAAGATATTACAATTTTTTTAAATCTACTGCTATTAATTATTGTTTTTCACTTACATTTAATCAAAAAAATTATTTATTTAAGTTTTTTACTAATTAAATAAAATGAAATAAGTTTCTTATTAATTAGTTTGAATAAATATTAAAAAACATCAAATTATTAAAAAAAAGTATTTTTAGAATTTATAAGATAAACTCTTTTAATTGCACACTTTCTTACTATTATTTCATTAAAACTTTTTATTTATAAAGGTCTCTCTTATAATAATAAACTAATATAATTTATTACTTATAATGTTGATTCTAAGCAAAATATCTAAATGTAATAAATAAATTTAGATAACTTTCTCTTTTTATAGCAAACTAATATTATATTTATTATTTATGTTATTTTTGTAATTATCATTTCTAATTAATAATACCTAAATTATTTTACTTTATATTATACTTACTTCTTTTCTATTATTCTATACAAATATATATTATATTGCTACCACTATTAATACTCTCTTTATTAAAATTACTTGTTTGATATAAATAAAATTATAAGCTTTTTTAAGAAAGAAAGCATATTTTTACTATCTTCTATTACTATTTTCTGAATTAATAGAAAGAGTAAACTTAACATAATATGTTTCTTTGTAGTATGAGATAATATAAGTATTAGATTAGCTAATATAAGCTATTTAAAACTAATCTAACAGATTATTATTTACTCTTAATACATTTTATTAATCTACTATTATTCTATATCTTTCAGTTCCTAATCAGCAATACTTCATGTTTTGCTTTATAGCACATCATCATTTGTAAATTCTGCAATACTGGAGTATAAGACGAAACTCCATCATAAGTACATGAGAATAATATATGGAAGAAAGAGAAAGATGTAAATTATAATTGTATAACATTTATCTCAATAACAGGTTAGAACTAATAGATCTACCAAACTTTGAACTAATACACATATATGAGGCAGTTACAAATTTGATTACTGAATATGTAATAAATAAGAAAAACTGAAGTAATAAATAGACTTTATAGTAAAAGATTACATTAAAGAAATATTAAAAAAAGGAAGAAAAGATACATTGAAAGAATTTTATCATAATAAAAAGTAATTGGCAAATATTTATTTGGGATCTAATGAACATACATTGTTATATAATGAATTAACTAAACAAAAAAAATAGAAACTAAGCAAGATGAATTTTAGAAAAAAGTTGAATTTAATCTAAGATAAGTGTAAAAAAGATTAACAGACAGTAAAAATGAATTAATAACTCAGATTTAGCGTAAAAAAATTTTCGAATTAGTTAATTATATATATTATGCTTAATTAAAAGGCAATTATAAGCTAAAATAATATGTTATTTTAAGCACTTATCTTTAATTGTATTAGCATAATCTGATTTCTACCATTATAAATTAACTAAACTAAAGTTTCTAATTATTTTAATAAATCTATTTCAAACTAAAATTAAGTTTCTAACAACTAAAAACAGGCTACCTTATATAATAGCTATGGATTAAATCTTTAAAAATTACTTATTTATACTAAATTTACTATCTCTCTTAATATTAAGCCTTTAGCTTTAGCTCACTTTACATTTCTTTAACTAAGACTAACAATTTATTCTATTATAAGCTATTTTACTATATAATTAAGGATCTCATTTTTAATCATACTAGGTGTTGCTGTTAAACAATAAAATTAAAGCTAGTTAAACATTATTCAAGAAAAGGATAACAGGGATAATATGATTAAAAGCTAATGAAAATCTATAATCTAATAAAATAAGAACTTCGTTAAATCAACCAAAATAAATTACACCTAGAAAATTTATAACTAAGTAAATTATATTTAAGTTAAACCTGCAATTTTACATTCCAATTTTGAGCAAAATTACCTTCAAAAGCTTAAAAATTATTGCCTAAAACAATTTTAGGAAAGATAAATAGAATAAAACAAAAGATAAAATGAGAGAAAAAACAATAATAAAAAGTCAAATTTAAGAAAAAAACTGAGATGCTATAAAATTAAAAGAAGGCCTAAATCTATTGATAAAGTTATTTTGTGTAATTTTTCTGCTAGATATCAGCGCTAAAAGAAATATAATGCATGCTGAATATAAACATAACTATGAAAAGAAAACTAGAAAAAAAGTTTAATAACCATAAATTCAAGTAATACTTGCTTCTAATGAGTAGAATTAACATTCGATATATCACTGTAGAAATTCGAACAAAAATTAAAAGAACAAGAATTAGATCTCTAATTGAGATTTATAAAGATGCTATGATAATTTTGAGTGCGTGCTTTGGCTTATTTAAACCTTTAGAGTTTTTTCAAGCCTAAATTTTATTTTATTTTTAGCCTTTGTTTATTCTAACAAAATTAATTGCATATTTTTTTATTTCTTAAGTGTTTCTCAATTAAATTTGTACATTTTCATAGCTCTTCTATTTCTTAACTTTATAATTTTTGCATTAAAAAATTCCAACAGCTGAGAAATATAATATCTAAGAATAAATCTTAGGATATTAATTTGAAGGTCAATGAAGAGTAATTTATATAAGCAGGCTATTATCTATTAGTACCTATAGGTATTAGCTTATTTTCTTAAATTTGCTTAATAATTAATGTTCCTCTGATTGATTATAAATTTTAGTTTCTTGATTAAAAGTTTGTTCAATTGATGAACTAATTAGTGTTATTATCTTACTAATTAAGATTCTAATTAGCTTTATGCTTCTAATATTTTCTAAATTTACAAATACTTACTCTTTTATTATTTATGCATCTTGCAATATAGATTGTTTTTCATATGATTACACTTTTTATAGAGTTCCGTCTTTTATAAATTTTAGTTCTGATCTAATCTCCAATATTTGTATAGGAATGTTTAGCTGTATAGGTAAATATTGAGGGTAATTTTTTGAATAATTGGAGTCTTGGACTATCTATGTTCTGTTTACTTAAAAAGGTTAAATTACTTGATTAATTTTGAATAATTTAAGACTTGACTGTAATGAAGGGTTACTATGAACTCTTTTCTTGGCTCTATTTTAATAAATAGACACTTACATTTTATTAATTTTTAAATTAAATTAATTAAAAAAAAGAAAAGCTAATCCTTAATTTATTGAAGCAAGTAAATCATTATCAACTTAATAAAAGTTACTAAACAATTGTATTAGCTCTAGAGATTAAATGTCATTATAAATCAGTTATAGAATCAGTAAAACTTACCATTTTGCGATACTATTTGTAAGCAAGTAGTGAACAGTTAACTTGCAAGAATGAGGAAGAGATTTAATTCTTAATAGAATAATATAAACATTAGAAGTAACAAAGGAAGACTATGATGAGAACACTTTAATATCACTAATATGTATAATTATAACCTAATTTAAATAAAACTTAAAAGTGTAAATTTCAAGCTAATTAAAATTCTTAAATGGTATCATGCTGAGATATCAATTCTTAAAAATACTAGCACTTAACTTAAAGAGACTATTTTTAAGCAGAAAAGAAGATTCCAAATAAGATGTTTAAAAGGATTTAAGTTAATTAAAGAGTTTATCTGAAACTTCTAATTTAAATTCAACCATTTTATAGAAGTCAATTCTCCATTGGTCTGAACATCAAGAACTCCAAAAAGCAAAAATAACTAAAGGGAATAGAAACGGTAAAAGGAAGAGTTTAGGAGCAAGTTATAGATATGAAATAATGTTTTAAGCCTTCAAGTGAACTTGATTTATCTAATACCTTTAACATTCATTGAATTATTTAGAATAAGAAGATTAGTTTGCTTGGTTATGTTTTAATAATATTGAAATTTTAATGTTTTAGTTATAAAGCATTAGAGCAAAATGATAGTATCATCTTATTTAGAAATAAGGAGTGGATTAAAATAATAATAGTAAGACACAAGTTTAGATAAAGAGAGTTAATATAATTTGAAGAAAAAGGAAATTAATAATAGTAGAAGACTTTTTAACTAAAAGTATTTCTATTAATAAATATATTAATTGAATATCTTTAATTTAATATAAATCTTAATTAAATAAAAGAAAGATTCTTATTTCATTTAAATTAAAGAAATAAACCAATTAACTGGGAACTATTCAAATTTTAATATCAAATCTTCATTCAAATTTTATCTCCATCTAAACTAATTGAGAAACTATTTCAAAATTAGAACTTTAGATTTACCAAATAAATAAGAATAATTATGATTATTAGTAAATAAGAAAGTATAAGTCATAAATCAAAAAGATATTAATAGATATCCAAAATCAAATCTTAAGACTTTATTATTTACTCAAGCTATTAGAAATTACTTTTATTTGAAACAGAAAAAGGACTAACTCAGCAGAATAAGTGTAAAACACTATAAAATACCTGCTAAAAGTAAAATCTAAGAAGTATAAAATAAACAAATAGGAAATATTATAATCAGTTTTAATTCTTAATTTGAGGATTCAGAATAATCTTCACAAAATAAATAAATGCCTCATTAATTCATTACAAAAGTGGCAAAAAATAGACAAAGTAAGATAATTAAAGACCATTGAATGAGCTACAGCCTTCAGTTCAATAAATGGGAAGTGAAAAATATAATTTAGAGAAAGATCTTTAATGTAGAGAATAAGAACAGTTTAGGAAATAAGACTCAAATAAAAAGTATCTATAAATCAAAATCAATCTAGAAAGCCAATTTTTATTTTATCTAGTAAATTTTTGATAGCATGTTCTGATAGAAAGGGACTGAGGGATTTCTAACAATGATTTCACAAAATTATTTAAGATGTCTTAAACATAGAATTAGAAAACTTTGATTTTAATTATAAATTAGATACAATTGCATTAATTATTAAATACTAATTATTATTAATTATTTTTCTATTAAATTAAATTTATAAAAATAATAAATATAAGATACGTAAATAAATTATAAATACTATTATTATAATAATATTATTTTTCGCTTATAATTTGTAATTATAAATGAGTAATTTTTATAAAACTTAATTACCAGAAATTTATATTTTAGATTAAAATATTTAAATAATATTAAATTTTTAAATAAGTAAGAATAATATTCAAATTTACTATCATTTATATTTTATTTTCTTAATACAAATTTATCAAAAAGTTTAATCTTATTTTATTTGTAAATCTATTGTTCTTTGACAATCTTTAACTCTCCTTTTAATAAAAAATACTCCTAGTTTCATATTTTATTTATAGGCATATTTTAATCAATAAAATTAAAAAATAAATATGCTTTTAATTCAAAATTTTAATTAATTTTGCTACTTTACTTAATATATAAAGTTAGAATTCTAATATTTAAATTAAATTATTTTTAAAAAATTAAGCTTAATTTCATATTAAGTTTAGAAAATAAAAAATTAAATAATTTTTACTTATTTATTCAAATATTGAAAAGTTTCCACTTAAGCAGAAGTTTAAAATTTGAAACTAGTAAAAAAATTAATACTTTTACCACATATACATCCATAAAGGATGAAAAATAGTAAAAATAAACTATCTTCGAATAGGCTGATTATAAAAAACTGAGAGTTATAGAATTTTTTAACATTTTTAATTTTTTATATTTTGAAACTGAAAATTTCTAAGAATAATTATTTTTTTGTTGAATTACTTTATTTAAAAAGTCAATCGATGCTAGATTAATAAAATTTGTATTCTTTAATATTTATCTTTATCACAAATATTGTTAAATATAAAATTTTAAATTATAATTTTTTAATTAATTAATTTATATTTTTTTCTTTTAGTAATTCTTTTAAATAATTTAATAAAACTGATAGTATCAATTAAATAATTAGTAAATTTTATATTCATTTTTTATTGAAAAATTTTATTTCTTAAGTTTTCCTTATAATTTTTCATTTAACTTTCAAAAATATTTTACTACATTTCTAAAATTAAAATATAGATTACTTAATTTATTATATGTTTTATCTAAACATTAATAAAATATTTAAATATTTATTTATAATATCATTTAGAATTATAAATTTTCTTAATATTTTTAAATTATATTTAATTAATGTTTTTGCATTTACTTTGGTTTTTTATAAAATATTAATAGATTTTATATAAATTATTTTAAATTTTTATTAAACAAAAAGAAAAATATTAATTTTCCTTATTTTAATTTAAAATATTATTCTTCATTAATAAGAAATGCAAGCACAGCTTTATTAAATATTTTATCTAGAGAATAAGAAAATTTCTTATTAATCTCTAATTAAACCTATCTTTAAATAGTTAAAGTACTTAGAATATTTGCAAGTACAGTTAAGTAAAAAGGAATTTTCTTTTAAGTTTTTATGAATTAATATTACTAAATGAATTAGTAAAGGAGGCTATAATATATTAAACACTTGGCTTTAAGATAAATAGAGGATTTTAGATATATAAATAATTGACTCTATAGAAGATTTAAGCTAGCTTTTCTTTATTTAATTATATAAAAGAATAATGTTTTCTCTTTACTATTTATTTTAGTACATATAATTAACTAAATGTTTTATAGAACTAGTATCATTAATACTTTAAATTTAATATACTCTTATGCTCACTAAAATAAACTTAGATAAATTAAGACTAAATATTTTACAAAATGTATCTTTTTATCAGTTTTCCAAACAAAAGTTAATTACAAAAGATAGTTAATAAAAAGGAATATATAAATATAATTTAAATTTATGAAAATTATAAATAATCTAAAAATCTAGCTTATTTTAATACCTAAGTTTCAAATAATTCTATAACTATCTATATCATCTTTTTATGTTTTAATCTTTTGTAATGTTTAAGATTAATAAATTATGATGTGCTATAAAGCAAAACATGTATAATTGTTGATTAGGAAGAATAATAGTAGATTAATAAAATGTATTAAGAGTAAATAATAATCTATTAGATTAGTTTTAAATAGCTTATATTAGCTAATCTAATACTTATATTATCTCATACTACAAAGAAATATGTTATGTTAAGTTTACTCTTTCTATTAATTCAGAAAATAGTAATAGAAAATATTAAAAATATTTTTCTTTCTTAAAAGTTTATAATTTTATTAATAACAAACAACTTACTTTAAAAAAGAGAGTATTAATAGTGATAACTATGTTTTTTAGATTTGTATAGAATAATAGATTTAAGTTTTTATCTTTAAATAATCTAGAATAATTTAGGTATTATTAATTTAAAATGATAATTACAAAAATAACATAAATAATAAATATTAGTTTGCTATAAAAATAGAAAGTTATCTAAATGTATTAGTTATAACTAATCTAATATCTTTATAAATTAAAGAGAAATTAATTAAATTAAATTAAATTTAAACTAAAAGAGTTTTTTGACGTCTTTAATTGCAAGAATTGCTTCTTTCAATTATAGACGTTAGTAAATGTTTTTAAATTGTTTTTTAATCTTGTTTACATTTCATCATTTTTCTTTAATTATTTCTTCTTTCTATTCATCTTTAGCTTCTTCCTTTTTTGGTTTCTCCATTTCTAGAATCTCAAGTCTCCTTGTCATTAGCTTCTTATGAAATATTTTTATCTATAAATCTAAATACTCCAATTTAGACCTTGAAAATGAGTTTAGATATTCTTGATAGTATAGTATAAGGCGCCTTAAGTCATAATTTCCGATCTTTTCCGATAATAAATTCATTATATTAGAATAGTACACACATTTAAAGATATGCTCGAAAGTTTCATACTCTCCACACATACAAAAGGGATTATCAATGGGGTAATGACGATCTTAAAGATCCTTACGGAAATTATAAGTTTAGGTTCTAAGTTTATATATACTGATAATTTCTCGTCTATACTATTTGTTTAATTTAGTATAAGTAATTTGTGGAAATTGTTAAAGATTACCAAATTATTCAGTATATACTCTAGCTGTTTTCATTCTCATAAATTTTTTAGTAGCTACTTTGTAGAAATATTGTTGTATTTTTTCTCTTACATGTTTAGTAAAAGTTTTAAGATTGGTATTATTCTATTAATTCTGCATATCGATATTATAAAGGTCTGATAATTGCTACACTTAATCGTAGTATTGAAATCCTTTTTTCCATATATTAATGAAAAGAAAGCCTATTGTTGATCTTGGAAAATCAGTACTTTCTTATTTAATTTTATGGTAGAATCTGAAGAATTTTATAGCCATAATGTGCTTAAAGGGTAATCAATTCAGGTCTATATAACATGATTCATTAAATGTTGAAGTTGCTACTTAAAAAGCTTTTCTTGAAATTAATCTCATGCTTGATTCTATTCTGTTCAGAACTCCAGTTACTCCTTTTTGAATACTTCATGGTACTAAGTCTCCTCCATATTCTGCTTTAGGTAATGTAAAAAGTCTACTTAAAGTTTTAAAATGTCAAGGAGTTACATTCTTATATCTCATCAGTTAAAAAACAGCTCTCTTCATTGCAGCTATATATTTGAATGCAGCTTCTTTGCAATGGGGATTTAAGTTCTTCTTCTAATGTAGAATAACTCCTAAATATGTTACTTGTTCTTTTTAAGCAATTGGTTAATTTCCTAATCATAAATTTAAAATTTATTATTTCTGATTCTTCTTTAGAAATTAGATGCATTCGGATTTGGTAACATTGATATTTAAATGTGTTCATGCAAAAACTTTATTTGCTTCATTTATTAAATTCTACATCTACTTTGCAGATTTGGAAAGAAGAATAAGATCATCTGCCCATCCTCTACAAGCGAAGCTAATACTTGAATCCTGGCATTTAAATCCCAATTAGTTACTTTTACTTTCCAGATATCTAATTACTATGTCATAATACAATAATGCTAAAACTGGTCCATGAGAACTTCCTTACATAACTCCATTGTTGAACTATAAAGTTCTGGTGCTCTTACCATCTATGATAAATGAAGAATTTAGGTTTTTATAAAACGATTCTAAGGTTTTTATTAGTCCAATTGGTAGTTTAACTCTCTTAAGTTAATCAAACAAAAGTCTTCTTTCTATTGAGTCAAACATTTTTTCAACGTCTATCAGTGTTGCTATCAATTTAGTCTTACCTTTAGCACATTTCCGATAGTTATCAATTATTTGTTATATTATTCAAATTTATTAAGTTGTTTATCTGTTTTTCATAAATCCCATTTATGAAGGGTGAATCAAATTTCTCTAATAAATCAGATTGTATAGTCTTTTTGTTAAAGCTTTATCATATAGTTTTAGAATAGTATTAATAAGAGAAATAGGTCGTCAGTTTTTCCAATCATCTTTATTTCCTTTTTTAAATATTGGAATTATCACCGATATATTTAATTCCTAAGGGATTCTTCCAAGTCTTAGCATATTATTCAGAAAAGAATGAAGAATTATTAATAAATATTATCCACCATATTTCAGAAGTTCGCCTTTTATTCCATCTGGACCAGCTGCTTTTCCATTCGGAATTTCTTTTATAATTTCTTATATTTCTTTTATGGTAAAAAGATCAAATCCTTACAAATACGAGAGTGGATAATCTTTAATTTCTTAAATATTATCGTATATTTTATCTATTTTTTAATTACTAAGATTTATCTATTCTTGAGTTAGATTAGAATGCTTGTTTAAAACACAATTTTCCCATGATTCAACGAATTTATTTTTGATTTCTTAATTAAAGTTCATAGTATTTCTCTTCAAAGGATTTAGAATTTTCTTAGCTTGTGAAAAAATTTCCTTAGAATCTCCATTAAGAAGTAGAAATTTCTTTTTTGCTTTGTTTTTTTTAAATTTTCATAGATTTTACTTTAAGTCTTTCCAAAGTCGTTTTGCTTCCTCATGAAGATTAGTTACTTGCTAGTTTATTCTTCCAAATTTTACGTGAGCTTCCTTATATTCTGAGTTAGCTCTTTTTGCCTCTATATATTTCTTTGTGAGTGCTCGAGGAAGTTTGTTATAATTTGAATCTGGAATAAACGAACCTAATGTTTGATCAGCATTGTCTTAAGTATTACTTTTGATGCATTCATATTAATCTTCAAGATTATCTTAATCTATTTAAAAGAATTCTATATAAGCTTGTAGGAAAGATTCTTAATATTTTTGCCTATCTATTGCATCTTATAACCTATTTATTTTATATTTTCTCTGAGTTATATTTTCCCAATATACTATAGAATTATTGATAAAGTCGACAGTGATTGGAATATGATCAGAAAATAAACTATTGTTATGAGCAGTGAAATTTGCAAACTAATTAACGTTCAAATGGTTGTTTATAATGATATAATCAGTACAATACGTTTTTCCTGTTCCTTTGTGAATACATGTATTAATGTTGCTATCATTCACTATCTCAAGATCATTTTATAGTAAGAATTCTTATAGTCTAATGTTATTATCATAAGTATTTTCATGATTATCACCGAAACCTTATAAAAGAGCATTGAAATCTCCCATTAGTATATGTGGATTATCATTATATAAATTCAGCAATGTATTTAGTTTTTCATAAGCTAAATCTTTAACATCTTAACTTTTTCCATTATCAGGCATGTAACAAGACGTGATTAAAATATTATCCAGTTTAATTGTTATGAATCTATTTATTTCTTTTTCAACTTATATATGTATTTCTGTACTATTAAATTCTTCTCCTACAATTAAGCATACACCTCCTCCTTTTCCTGAGTTCTTAAAATATGTTTTAAATCCATTTATCAATATTGGAGGAAAGTCATCTTTTATCAGGTTTCGTTTATTGATAAAATATCTATACTGTTATCTCTGATAAATTCTTCAATATTCAAGAACTTGCTTGCTATTCCATTAATATTTATATGTCCCATCTTTATTTTTTAAATTTATTAATCCTTTCTAATTTTTTCCGAACCTGCAGATAGACCACTTTCGTAAATGCAAATGCTTTTCTATCCTTATTGGTTAATCTAAATATGTACTAATCTTTTTCCATACTCAGGATGTTAATGAAAATATTGTATCAAAATATATATTACTTACGTCGTATATTTTTTAAGTAGCTTTCTATCTATATCAATTTTACTTTTCACACTATCACATGTACCTTATTCTAAATCTTAAGTAACTGTGACATATCTACCCTATATATTGTACATTTCGTACTATGGACATCTTCAAGTTTCGGATTTAATAAACTTTTAAGTTATAGACTAGTCAGATTGAAATAACATATTATTTAATCGCACTCTTTTTTATTATTATGTTTACTCATACGTTTTGCTGGCGGAATTGTTTTATCTTCTTCTTAATGTTTCCTTTAAAAATATTAAGATTAATATTGGAAGATAAGGTTTAATTCTGATAAATAGCATCGATCGAATCTGTTTAGCTTTATTAATCTTTTTTTCATCTTTTAGTAGAATAATTAAATATATCTTTTTTCAAATTTTAATTAAGTTTTTAAAACTCTTCTATTTTTATCTCAAGTGTCTACATATTTTGGGTACTTTATATGAATTTTAAGTTGAGTAAGTGATATTAATGCTATAGTAAAATAAAATCTTCATCTGGCAATTTAACTTGAAAGTATTAGTTATTATGTTATGTTATAATAGTATTAGTTTATGCTTCCTATTAATTATTTTAAGTTTACATTAACTTGTCTTGCTTGATTATATTTGTTTGAGTAAATTTTTGACACAAAAAAGCTGTTTATTATTTATTTATATTATCTGTTTAGATAATACTATCCTTTGTTTAAATATTTTCATATAATGTCTAAGTTTATGCATCTACAAATTACTTCTTCTAAAGTAATTCTTTATACATTTGAATTTTCTTATTTTTTAATAGAATTTAATTTTGAAAAGCTATATTTATTTCATAGTTTTATTATCTTTACTTATCTAATTCGATTTTAAAAGTTAAAATTTCCATTTAAGCTTTCTATTCTTAATCTATAAATTACTTATTTTAGTTTTATAATTTTTAATATTAAGAATATAACTCTTGGAGTTAAATTTCGGTTATTATTTTTTATTAGGTAATTTGTTGAAGTAAATATTAGTTCTATTCTAATATAGTCTATTGATATCCTAGCTAAGTTTTATTTAGAAAGTTATCTATTTCAATCTAAGTAAAATTTCTAATTTTATTAAAGTTTTGGCATAGTGAATTATTTGCTCCTATCATTTAAGCTTAAGTAAAGCTTTAATTAGCATTGGCTTCAATTTGAATCTCTTAATTAGATTATATTTCATATTTTGAATTGACTTAATTCTCATAGTTTTTCTATTATATCTAAATTTCTTGAACTATGCTAATTATTTCATCTGTTTAAACTATTTAGTTACTGTAATAAGTGGAGAAGTTTGTTTAAGTAATTTTATGAACTAGTTATTTTGATAGCATTTTTTGTGATATTGCTATATATCAGATTTGATTGACTAAAAATAGTTCTATAATAGTTTATATTTCTAATAAATTTTATTTATATAAGTTTTATAATATATTTTGGATATTTCTTAGTTACTTATCAATGTTTCAATATCTCGTTCATATTTTGCTTTTATATTAATTAGCATTTCATTTAATTATTGGTTCTTATCTATAAGTCTTTATATATTATGTTTAAGTTCTTTTATTTCTAAGGTAAATAAATTCTCATTAGACTAATTAATTATTTGATTTTATATTACATTTCTTAAATCAGCAGTTTAATTTTAAGCTTGTTTGCTCTGAAGATCAGGTAAATAATGATTATTTGAATTATCAGGATTAGTAGTATTATTTTATTTCTGATTAATTTCGTTATTTGAAATTTAATAGAATTGTTAATTAGTATTATTCAAAAATTAATCTTAAGTTTATGTTATTTTTGACTACCATAAAAGGATATCTTTATTTGAATTTTAATTAGGATTTGAAGGTATATCTTTTGAATTCTAACTATCTAAGATAATATCTTATTTTTGGAAAGATTTCTTAGGTAATTGTTTCGTATCTTTCGCGGTATTATTTTAGGCAGTTAATCTGTTCATCTATTTATAGGTTGATTTCACTTTCATAATACGCTACAATTAATATCCACGTTGAAGAGAGTTCCTAAGTAGTTTTAATGGGACGCGTATGAATTTGTTTTCCGGTTTTTGACTACAATTTTTAAGTAGTTGTCTTAATAAATTCATTATTAGGTTTACTTATTTAATTTGTAGTTACTCCAAATCTTTCGTTTGGAGATTTTAATGCACCTGCCTATGCTTTTCCTATGAATTTGCAGCTTCTTTGAAATTAATTAAAGAAGAGTCACTATTAAAAACTAGTGAATTCTATATTTCGTCCATTTTTTTTTATTTAAGAGAAATTAATTAATAACTAATAAAGCTAAAAGGATAAAATTTTAGTATTTTAATAGACATAATTAAACATATTAAAGCTTATTTTAATAATAAAATTAAATATTACTATTTAATAATTGTAAGATAAAATTAGTGATACACCATTTCTAATTAGTTTTAAATATTTACTTTCTACTACTTATATTTATTACATTTATATATTTTGCTTAGAATCAACATTAAAATATATTAGTTTATTATTTTAAGAGAGACCTTTATAAATAAAAAGTTTTAATGAAATAGTAGTAAGAAAGTGGATAAATAAAAGAGTTTATCTTATAAATACTAAAAATGTTTTGTTTTAAATAATTTGATGTTTTTTAATATTTATTCAAACTAATTAATAAGAAACTTATTTTATTTCATTTTTTTATTAGTAAAAAGCTTAAATAAATAATGTTTTTGATTAAATGTAAGTGAAAAATAATAATTAATAACAATAGCTTTAAAAAAATGGTAATGTTTTATTTATCATTTAAAAGGGTCTATAAAGAAATAATTTTTTCTTATTAAGAGTCTTTGATTAAAAGCACAAATAAGTAGTAATTAATAAATGCATATTAAAGTTATTATAATAAGGATATAATTCTTCATTATAAAACTTTTGAAATAATAGTTTATCCCTTTATTTAAAAGTAAAAGGATATAAAATTATTAAAATTATATAAGTTTGTATTCTATTAGTTTAATATCTTATTTTGTTTTAAGACAAAAGTAGAAAAATCAATGTTTAATAAGATATTTATAAGTATGCTTAATAAATAATTAAATTGTTTAATTGTATTTAAATTAAGTAAGTAAAATTTATTGAGTTATTTTAATTAAATATTTATTGAATTAAGTTATAAAAATTAAAATGGAGAAAAAAGAAGCGGAGAAAAAAGAAAAGCAATTTACTAAAAGTATTTTTTTAAGAAAACTCTTAAGAGCGAGAAGCCACATTTTAGGGAAAATATCTCTACTTCATTTTAAGTATGAAATTCTGCCCAACTTATGCTACTAAAAGTTAATAAATAAGATTAGTTATGACCAAAGTAAAGGTATTTCTTTAATATTTTTTAGACTAAGTCCTTACTGGTCACACTTCAGTTGTTTACTCGGTAGCTATATCAAGTGACCTGAATTGAATTGTATCAGGTTCAGAATATCCTGAAAATTCGATAAAGATCTGGAATTTCCAGACAGGTACTCTCATAAGAACTATAACAGGACATACTTCATATGTTTTATCGGTAATAATCTCCCCTGACTCTAATTGTATAGTATCAGGATCTGCTGATAAAACCATCAAGATCTGAAACTTATAGACAGGTGCTCTCATAAGAACTATAACGGGGCATACTTCTCATGTTTACTCGGTAGCAATCTCTTATGACTCTAGCTATATAGTATCGGGATCTCATGACAAAACCATAAAGATCTGAAATTTCCACAATGGGTCTCTTCAAAGAACTATAACGGGACATACTAATGCAGTTATATAGGTAGTAATCTCCTATGACTCTAGATATATTATATCGGGATCTGATGATACAACTATAAAGATTTGGAATTTCTAGACTGGTCAGCTTGTGCGAACTCTTTCTGGGCGTTCAGGTGGAGTTTTATCGATAATAATGTCTAAGGATAATAGGTATATAATATTGGGTTCTCGGGACAGTACTATTAAGATATGGGATTTCTCTTCTGGTTAGTGTGTTCGTACTCTTTAAGGTCATACAGATGCTATACGTAGTATTCAGTTAAGTGTTGATTCAAGTGTAATATTTTCTGGTTCATGGGATAAAACAATCAAGATATGGAACTTTGATAAGGGTGAGTGTATATAGACTTTACAAGGGCATAATTTAGATATAAATTCTATAACATTGAGTGTTGATAATAGATGGTTGGTATCGGGAGGACAGGACCATACAATTAGAAAGTGGAGAGTTTCGAGTTGAGTAACTTGCTATTTGACTTAATTAAATTTTACGATTAAATATAAAAGATATTGGTAATGCATTTAAATGAATATTGAATGGTAATAATGTTTGTAATTTTATGAAGTGTTTGGTTTATATATTTATTAAAAGGTTGTATATTCTTAAATATTCTTGATTTAAAAAAAGTTTGAGCAATATAGGTTATAGAAATTAGTGAGGTATGTTGATTTAAAGTGTTTATGTTTAAAAATATAATTTTGTTAAATGAAGACATGAAATAAGTTTAAGTTTAATTTTATTCTATAAAATTTTATAGATTTATTTTTAGATTTTGTAAAAATTTTCAAGTTGAGTTTAAATTTTAGATTTTTTTGTGAAGTAGTTAAAATATTATTTATAAAGTTAAAGTTAGTTTTTAAAATCTGATTATTAATTAAAAAATTTAATTAAGTATTTTATTTTATTTTAAATTAAATTTTGTTTTTTATTATTAATTATTATAATTAATTATTATTAATTATTATTATTTATTATTATTATTAAATTTTAATTTTTATGTTCAACATGTTACGTTTCTAATTAGAATTTTTTTTCTGATAGTAAGTTTTTTTATTTATGTTTCAATTTCAAAGCATAGATTTCATGAAAATAAAAAATTTGATTTTTTGCTCAGAGTTTTGCACTACCAAAAATTTTCGGCAAGGAATAAATTTTTTTATTTCGGGATAAAAAATCCTAAATAGGAATAAAATTTCAAGAAAAAATTCCAAATATAAAAGATTTTTGAGAAAAAAATAGGAATAAAAAAAATTTTATATTAAAATAGAATTTGGAAATCTTTTTTGTTGAAATGGTTATTTGTAAAAATAATAAACATTTTTTTTGTTAGGAAAATTTTTTAATTTGAAGAATTTTGAACCAAATTTTTTGTTTTTGATTAAAAAATATATTTTTGATAAGATAAATTATTTTTGAAATGATAAAAAAAATTATTGTTTATGCTTTGAAAAAAATAAAATTTTTAATTTTGAGCTTCTTTTCGAGTAAATGAAAAAATTCGCTATAAAAATTTTTAATGCTATAAGAATTTACTTAAATAAAAAGGATCTCAAGAAAAAAAGAGATATAATAAAATAAACCATGAAATCGTGAAAATGTTATCCTTTTTTCGCTCTGAGTTATTCGCTACAAAAGATTTTCGGGTGGATAAATCCTTTTCTTAAAGGGATAGAATTTTAAAAGATTTGAAAAGTTTTTTAAATGACTTTTAGGAAGTAAAGATAAAAAATAAATGACAATTTTAGGAAGAAACAAAATCAGTAAAAAAATTTTTTCTATAAGAGGGCTTAAAACTAACTTTTTAATAGATATTGCGAATTTTTAAAAATAACTAATCTAAAAAGAGCTTAAAAATCTCTTTATAAAAATATGATCAATCAAATTGAAAAAATGACGTTCAATACATCTGTAATAATAAATTTTAGACCAATTTACAAAGAATCTAAAAAAAAGTAATTAAGCAAGGATCTAAATAATATATCTAACCTAACTATATAAAATATAGAAACAAAAATTTATTAATCAAGTTTAAAAAAACTGTCTTATTATAATAATAAGAAAAACATTAAAAATTTAAAAAGATTAGCAAAAGTGCTTTGAAAAGAGCTTACTACGACTATCTATCTGTTTTTAGTTTGCGAAAAGATGTTAATTTAGAAGAGAAAAATGAGTTTTTAAGAAAAAATTGCTATATTAAGTATTTTTTATCTTTAAATTTTTTTTATTTCGTAATATTAAAAGGAATAGGTTTAAAGATAAGCTTTCTGATTTAAAGCAACTTGAATATATCTACTATGTATATAGAAAATAGATTTTATTTATTAATCTTAAAATTTGAATTCCTAATGAAGGTATTTTATTAAAGCTGAAAGCTTTTTTTTTTAATAGATTGATTATTTATGATATAAAAGGATTTGTTAGTAAAGTATATAAATAATTTGAATATATGGAAAATAATAAAAATCTTAAGTTTCTTGTAAATTATCTTATACTTGCATCTAAAATAAGAATAAAATGATATTCTAATATTAAATAATAAGAATTACCAAAATGAAAGTGTAAATAATTAAGAAATCAATATACCTTAATTATATCAAAAAAGGTTAAAAGCTTTAATCTTTTGTATTAATTAAAATAATATACAAAGTGTAATTTAATAACTATTATAATTATATCTATAAAAAATGGCAAATATTTCGTACAATATAAAAAGAAACATATATAGCATAATAAAAAGCAAAGTTTCTACTAAGCCGATAATGCTAATAGTACACAATTTCCCAAATAAGCTTAATAATTAATTATTTTTGTTATATTCTAAATGATTAGAGAACTAAATGATAATTTATAATTTAAGGATTCCTTTAATAAAGGTTTGCTTTAATATAGAATATAGTATTGTTTAATTTAAGATAGTAAATATTCATAAACATAAAAACATTTAAAGTGGTTTAATAAATATGATTTTTAAAAGATTAAGCACTTATTTAAATTTAAAATATCTTATCAAGAAATTAAATTAAAATGTTTTCATATTCATTTTATAATTAAATAGTCATTATTTATTGTTCATTTATCTATTTGATTGATGTTTTAAAGATTGTAATTATATTTATTCATAAAGTATGATATCAACTGAAAATTGCTAGATATTTAAAGATAAAAACTTAATTCTTAAAACTATTCTTTTATAAGATAAACAGTGATAAGATGATATTATAGCTTAAAAATAACATTTTTTCTGCAAATTTATTTATAAAAAAAACTTAATTTTATGTGAGATTAATTGAAAATGTGCAAGAATTTGAGGAAATATAAAATAAATAGCTTATAAGATGCAATATATCATCAAAAATATTTAGAATTTTTCCTGCAAACTTATCTAGAATTCTTTTAGATAGATTAAGATAATCTTGAAGTTTAATATAAATTTATCAAAAATAACATCTAATACAATGCTGATTAAACATTACCATCCTTTATTCCAGACTCAAGTTATAACAAATATCTCCAGATCTTACTAACAGATATGTACGCCTAAAAGGGCTAACTCAGTATATAAAGAAGCACATACTATATCTGGAAGAATAAACTAATAAGTAACTAATCTTCATGAAAAAGTGAAACTACATTCTGAATGACTTCAAGTCTAATTTGTGAAAGTTTGAAAAAACAAAGCAAAAAAGAAACTTTTACTTCTAAATGGAGATGCTAAAGAAATATTTTCACATACTAAGAAAATTAAAAAGCCTAAAAAATAAATTAAATGAACTTTAATTAAGAAATCAAAAATAAATCCATTGAGTCATGGAAGAATTTATTTTTAACAAAAATTTTAATCTAACTAAATAATATAATTCTCAGTAATTAAAAAATAGATAAAATATAAGATAGTATTTAGGAAATTAAATATTATCAACTCTCATATTTATAAGGATTCTATCTTTTTACCATACAAGAAATACAAGAAATTACAAAAGAAATTACGAATGGAAAATCAGCTGGTAAGACAGAATAAAAGGTGAATTTCTGAAATATGGTGGATAATAATTGTTAATAATTCTTCACTCTTTTCTGAATAATATGTTAAGATTTGGAAGAATCTCTTAGGAATTAAATACATTGTCGGTAATTCCAATATTTAAAAAAGGAAATAAAGATGACTGGAAAAACTGACTACTTATTTCTCTTATTAATATTATTATAAAACTATATGATAAAGCTTTAACAAAAAGACTATACAATCTGCTTTATTAGAGAAATTTGATTCACCCTACATAAATGGGATTTATGAAAATTAGATAAGCAACTTAATAAATTTGAATAATATAACTAATAATTGATAACTATCGGAAAAGTGCTAAAAGTAAGACTAAATTGATAGCAACACTGATAGATGTTTAAAAAATGTTTGACTCAATAGAAAGAAGACTTTTGTTTGATTAACTTAAGAGAGTTAAACTACCAATTGGAATAATAAAAGCCTTAGAATCGTTTTACAAAAAGCTAAATTTTTCATTTAAAATAGAGGAAAGAACATCAGAACATTATAATACAACAATGGAGTTATGTAAGGAAAGTCACATGGACCATATGACATAGTAATTAGATATTTGGAAAGTAAAAATACCTGATTGGGATTCAAATGCCAGGGTTGGAGTATTAGCTTCGCACGTAGACAATGAGCAGATGATTTGATTCTTCTTTCCAGAACTTCAAAGTAGATGTAGAATTTAATAAATGAAGCAAATAAAGTTTTTGCATAAACTCAATTAAAGATAAAATTTATCAAATCTGAATGCATCTAAATTTTAAAGAAACATTAAAAATAATAAAATTTAAATTTATGATTAGATAATTAACCAATTATTTAAAAGGAAAAAGTAACGTATTTAGATGTAATGCTACATTAGAAGAAGAATTTTAATCCTCATTGTAAAGAAGTCGCGTTCAAGTATTTAGCTGCAATGAAAAAAGCTGTTTTTTTAACTAATTAGATATAAGAATGTGATTTCTTGGCATTTTAAAACTTTATGCAAACTTTTTACATTACCTAAAGCAGAATATGGAGAGAACTAGTACCATGGTGTATTCAGAGAGGAATAACTTGAGTTTTGAATAGAATTGAATCAAGTATGAGAATGATTTCAAGAAAAGCATTTTAAGCAGCAACTTCAGCAATTAATAAGTTATGTTTCATAGATTTAATCTGGTTATCTTTCAAACACATTATGACAATAAAGTTTTTTAAATTCTATTATAAAATGAAATAAGAAAGCATTAATTTTCCAACATCGACAATAGGCTCTCTTTTCATTACCAACTGAAAAATTTGATTTCAATGCTATGATAAAGTTTAGCGATTATCAGACATCTATAGTATCGCCCTGTAGAATTCCAAGATTAGTACAAATTAAAAAATGTTTACTAAATATATAAGAGTCAAAAAAGAACAATATTTGTATAATACAGCTACTCAAAAGTTTAAGAGCTAAAATATATACTAAGCAGTTTAGTAATCTTAACCAATTTTTAGTAATTACTTACACTAAGTTGAACAAATAATTTAGACAAGAAATTATCAGTATATATAAACTTAGAACCCAATCTTTTAATTTTAGAAAAGATCTTTAAGATCTTGATTATCCTATTGATAATCCCTACTGTATATGTGGAGAGTATGGTACATTTGAGGAGATTTTGAAATGTATATACTATTCTAATATAAGAGATTGAGAATTATGACTTAAGACGCATTATAATATATGATTAAGGACTTATAAACTCCTTTCTAAAGTCTTATTTTAGATATTTAGATTTCTAAATAAAAAGATTTTACAAGAAACTTATATCAAGAAGATTAGAATGATTAGAAATGGAAAAAGTAAAAATGGAGAAATAAAAGATGAGACTATAACAAGAGTAATTAAAAATTGATGAGTTCAAGATTATATTAAAAAGCATTAAAAACATTTACTAATGTCTATAATTGAAGCAATTCTTGCAGTTATAGATGTCAAAAAATAATTTTAGTTTAAAATTTAAAATTGAAATAAACAGTTTCATACAATAACTCTTTTATTAAAGTTAAATATTATTACTAAATAGCTTTAATTTATAGCATTCATTTTTATAAATAAATATTAAAATTTAGGTTCTAAAAACTAATTAAATTGCTAAGCCATTTAAATAACTCTTTATTTAACTATAATTAATAAAACATAGAGAATATAAAGGAAGAAATATCTAAAAGGAATTGAAGTTCTAAGTAAACCAAAGGAAACTTTAGCTTTATTACTTTAATAATATAAAATTCTAAATGATAGCAAAATATAGTTTAAAATAATCCTTTATAATAGTAAGATATTAATATTAAAAATACTATATCAAAAATCTAAAATAATTCAATAATTATATGCTAGAATTAATTATCTTTGTATCAATTTAAAACTAATAAAGAGGATGCTTTTCATAATTTTGATAAGAGTTTTAAATAATTGGTTAACAATAAGCATTTGATTACTAGATTATAAAAATATAAAAGTTCTCATTTGATAATTAATGTCTACAATAATTAAAACAATAATTTAGTGAATTAAAAAGTAAATATAGTTAAACATACCTTTAGAGATAACTGTATAAAATAAAATTAATAAAGAATTATCAATAATTATAAATTTAATGAATGTATAATTTTTAGTTCTAAGTAATATAAGTAATTATAATAATAATCTTAACTAACTTTTATTATAAGTTAAG